>PVKA01025216.1:0-33181 GCA_004027165.1 Ctenomys sociabilis
TCCTGAGCCAGGGGCCCAGGGGGATACCAGGCAGGACACCTGACCGGATCTTGCAGGTGTGCAGTAGAGTTTGCTTCCTCAGGCAACTGGGGTTGCTGAGCTCGGACTTCTCTCTGCATCTCTTCCTCTCAGAGGTAGTGATTCATGGTTCTGTATGTGCTCCCGTGGGATACTTGCAGCAAATGAGGCGCTGAGGTATGGTAGGTACCATTTGGCTCACTGTACAGAAGGTGAGACCATGGTACAGGGAGAGGCATCTGCCTAGGGTCATGCATAACCTTGGCTCTTGTGAGTCCCGTTGCCTCGAAGCTGCCCAGGGTGTGGTCCATAGCTTTGCATCTTGGGCATTCCGTGGTTCCCTGGTGCTACAGACACAGGTAGTTCTGGGCAGTTAGCATGGTCTTCAGAGAGGAGGCCTGCTGTCAGGGGCGCTGGGTCTGGCCCATACTTGGTTTACTGACTGTAGGAAGAGTCAATGAAGACTTTGGGCAAGTTGCTTCAGGGGCGTGACTCAGCTCCCTCATCTGTACAATGTGAGTATTGATTTGGATGACTTCTGACATCTAAACCCTTTCCCATCCAAGGTTTTGAAGATTTGTACTGTTTGATCAATTCCAACTTTCCTAGCTTCTGCCAGGGATATCACCTTCCAAGTCAACTCAACTCTGTTTTCTGACATACCATCTGCTGCAATCTTTCCTGATGCCCATTTTGCCCTGGTGGAGAGAGTGCTGACTGCTTTGGAAGCCCAAGGCCTTTGGTTCCTGCAGATTCAGGCCTAAAAGGACCAAGTGAGGCTAAGATTTGGGTAAGAGACTGCAATGTGGGTGTGGATATCACATGTATGAAAAATTCAGGGTAGGGCTGGCCAAATAGCTCAGTGGATTAAAGTGCCTGCAAGCAGGTGCAGAGCTAGGGTTCGATTCCTGGGCCTGCTGTGCCAACTCTGCCACTGAGATGGCAATTGAGTCTGGGTATGGTGGTGTGCACCTGTATTCCCAGCTCTTGGGAGGCTGTAAACAGGTGGATCACTACAAGTCCAATCTAGTAGTGAAACCCTGAACACCCTGTAGACCCTTCCCTAATAAAGAAAGAAAGAAAGAAAGAAAGAAAGAAAGAAAGAAAGAAAGATAGAAAGAAAGAAAAATTTAGGATATTAGTGTTGGGGTCAAGGGGAAGGCATTTGGGGTGTGGGTCAGGGTAGGTGACCTAGGCATGGTGGGCTGTAAAGGTGCATTTATTTGCCAAGGACAAGGGCAGCATTGTGCCTCTGCCCCCTGGTCTGGACCTAATGCTTTAGGGTACGCATTTTGTTCTTTTGATCTTAGATGGCTGGTGTCCTTGAGGCTTGACACCAGAATGGGCCTGTGGAGTCCAAGAACTCGGTTTCCCACCCTCAGTAAGGCTGGGCATCATCTCAAGCTCTGTCCACATGGCTGTCAACATGCCTGGCCAAATGTCCAGGCAGTGCTGGGACAGATGGCGAGATGACTGGGGAGCAGGGAGGACCCGGCACAGCTGAAGGCTGGTGCTGTCTTTCTGTCCAGGACAGGCAGCCCACCTCTGTGTGTGAGGGTGGAGAGATGGATGGTGGGATGAGAACGGCTCTAGGCTTCCCAGCTCAGCCACCATGTTTGAAACCCGGTTTGTTGAATTTACAGTAAAAGTTTTCTGGGGTTTTCTGGGAAGCTTCCCCTTGTGGAAACTCTTGTGCTGGCAGTTTAGTGTTTGGTGTCTGGTTTGCTTGGGAGAGGCTGAGTCAGGCCCGTCTTGATGGAAACTTCCTTTGCCTGGGTCACTCGAGGGGAGGAGGTTGGAAGCCCAAGTGGGCCTGCAAGGTTCCTGAAGGGGAGGGCTGTCCTGCCCTTGGGGTCCTCGTGGTCCCCAGCTTATTTCATAGAGATTCACTCTGCAGCAGTTTCAAGACGTCTGCTCCTCAGGGGAAGCTTGGGTGAAAAAATTGCCTCTATTATTAGAGCCATTTCTTTTCACATATGTAAAAACCAGAGACACCAGCCTACTAAGCAAAAACAAGCCGTTAACTCCACAACATGGCTTTGTAGATTGTGAACGTCAGCAACGTGCAATCCAGTGGGCCATATTTGGATTAGAGTTCTCAGCATGGTTAGAGGTGCTGATAGCTTCCCTCTGCACTTCCTCTTACCAGTTCCTTTCTCTGTGTTTCCCAGCATCCTCCTGGGCTTCTATCTCTGTACTGCCTCATCTTGAGGCCTCTCTCTCAGGATTCTCAACTCTAAGTAGGGCTTTGTTCTAGGAGCTTTGAAAAGGTCCAGAGGCTCAGTTTAAACATTTACATGATGAGTGTCATAGTTGTTTACAACATAGGTGCCCATAAATTAAAATAGTTGCTCTGGCATTTGAATGGCAATCGTGAACTTAGGTTGCTCAGGTTTTCCCAACAGCCTTGTGTGCCCTTCTAGGGTACCAGATAGATGGTAACAGCTTCTCCTGTCAGGGCAGACTTGGGCCTTTCAGTGATGATGAATTGTGCTGCCGAGGGGACAGTGGTCTGGTGTTGCTGGAGACACCCGGCTGGGGTCCCACTGACTGTGCTGAAGGGACCTAGCCTGGAGCCACTGGGGCCACTGTCCACTGTGAGCTCTCATGGACAGTGGCCAACCAGTTTCTGGGTGTGATCCAGTGTTACATCTTTTTGGTTTTCTTCTCTGCAAAAAGAAAAAGACAGTAACACTAACTTTCAGGGTTTCTGAGAGGAATAAGAGAAACAACTCATGCAGAGCACCTGAAACTAAGGTGGCTCTCGACATCATCTCCTTCTCTTTGCTGCAAGTCAGCTGCGGCCTGGGGTGGGGAAACATCCATCCATGGTTTTCCATGGGAAACACCCTATGTTTTAGAATCAGCCACCACTTAGCTTTGTTTGAGACATGATCTACACACCACAGGAGTATTTGTGGCTTGTCTTCGTTCCTCCCCACTCCGGGTTTCTGATATGAAGGTCTGGATGTGGCAGGTCTTCAGTGGCAGCCCCGAGATATTCTGAGCTACACAAGGCACAATTGTGCCCCTCATGATGGTGACTATGAAGATAAAGGCACTGACTATATGCACAAGGTTGCCTGTGACTTTTCCAGCACATCGTGGGGTCAGAAGGCTACAGCTGGCAGGAGATTGCTCACAGACTTGCAACTTGCTGTGGCAACAGGACTAGGCTTTCCAGAAAGGTCTCCCTCCAGCTGCCTCCTTCCAGCTCTGAGGAGACATTGTGTTCATAATGTGCTCTTGAAGCCCTTTTATTCTGGGCTGGGCTTGGGTTCCCAGCACGTGTGCACATGTATTTCCAGGTGCAAGTGTTTGCAAATTTGGTTGTGATCCAGAAGTCCTGTGATGCCATGGAGCAGGTGGCAGACACTGATGTGGCGGGTGCCGAGTGAGGGGACGGGGAAGGACCCGCCAGGAAAGTACAGCTGCCCCTTCCTGGAGAATCCACTTGGAAGAATTCAAGGGTCATGGGAGTACAACCTGCTAATTTCAGTTTCTTTCAGGATGTCGATGTCATTTTAAAGTTAAATCGTTTCCGAACCCCACTGCCCAGAAGATGATTAATTGAAGAATCCTCATGCTGTTCAAGAGCAGAAGCCCTTGGCCCTGAGGTGGCAACTCTGTGCTTCCCAGAGGCTATTTCTGGGCAGCCTTCACTTCCTGCCTCCCCTGAGACTCTGATGTGGCTGACTCTTCTTTGTCATAATTCTTGGAATATCTTTACTGTGTGTTATCTAAACTTGTCCTTTAGGCACCAGCCACCTGCAATTTTGGTTACTGCCCATAGAGGTCAGAGCCGGGAGAGCCTTGCTCCCTGGACCCTGGGTATGCCCTCAGGAGTCCCCCAGTGTGGCACCCTGTGCTGTGTGACCTTCAGCAAGCCATGGACATCTCCAAACCTAAATTTCTTCATCCAAAAAGTGGGAACAATGATACTATCTGAGCAGTGACAATAATCCTGTCTTCTAGAGACAGAGCTCAAAGGCCCATGTCTGAGAAAGTTCTGTAAACTGAAGTGCAGGGCCAGGTGAGGAACCGACATGACTTTCTTTCTGCAATGCCTGGTGTCCGTAGTTTTATACAGTTCTCCTGCAGCCCTGATAAGGTAAGCGCACTACTGAGCAGCTCGGAGGAACTCAGGGATTTGCTTCCTGGGTAGGATCACCACCGTCTTGGTGTCCATACATCTCTCATTAACATCTGCCTGGTTCTGTCAGAGGCCCTAGCTCTTCTGTGCTACTGAGAGGGGAGCGTGGGGGCACACGCGACCTCACCTCGGGAAGGCACGCCAGAGATACCTTACTTAGAAAAAGTGATGAGAGAATGATTGAGGTGCAAAAGTAGCTTGCAGGAACAATCTAAAGCTGCAGATCAGGGCAGGACAGGGCAGAGGGAAGAGTTCTTATCACATTCATCTGAGACCTTCCAGAGGAAGTAGGCTTTCAGGATCAGGTAAGCTTGGGGCTGGGATGAGCCTGGGAAGAGGTGGTCATAGAACATTCCAGGCACCTGAGTGTCTCTCTCTGCTGGAGGTGGTGAGATGCCTTGAGGGAGGTTCAGGTCTCTTGACAGCTTAGAATGGTTAGGGGTGTGTGTGTGTGTGTGTGTGTGTGTGTGTGTGAATGTACGCATGCGAGTCACATTCTTATTGTTGAGACACAATCCTGATATGGACAACTTAAAGGAAGAGAAGTTTATTTTGGTTCATGGTTTATAAAGCCTGTAGTAAATAATCTGATAGCTCTGAGGCAGGATGGCCTGGCAGAGAGAGACAGGCCTGGCCAAGGGACAGTTGTTCATGCCATGGCAGCCAGAAAGCAGTCGAGGAGCATGGCTGCAGTGGACTGTCTCTTCAGGCCACTCACAACAGCATGTCAGCTGGAATGTCATCATAATCTGTCACCTTCCACACACCTCAGGAGTGGGGGCTCTCCTAGAGCTAAACTGCGACTCTCAGTGTGCGTGCATGTGCGTGTGTGCAGAAGGCACAGGAGGAGGAAAAAAAGGGGCAGACAGCGAGAGCATGCAAGAAGAAAGGAGGGACCGGGGTCTGATGCAGGATCACTCTGCTGAAACTGACAGAAGTGGCCCCAGCTGCTTAGGGTGGATTTAGAACTTGGAATAGGGTAAGTTAAAATGAGCAGAAGAGTCAAAGGGTGAGCACCAAGTGAAGAAACCAGGGCCCAAGATCCATACAGTAATTGGTTCGACTTGGGTAGCATCGTTTTGTTTGAAGGTGTATCATTCAGTTGACCTTTCATCTGCTTGCTGCTTATTGTGGGTAACTGTCATAGACTCCAGGTGACCTTAAGTAAACATGGCCACTGGGCATCAGATCATTGGTCCTGGGCTTCTGAACCCCAACATAGCCTCACAATGAGGAGGGAGGACTGAGCACCCCATGGTCCACGCCAAGCAGGCCTGTGTCCTCACTGGCTTCACCTGCTTGAACAGACCCTGGAATCCCAGGCATGAGCTCATTGGGGCCATTCCCAGGGGGAAGAGGGAGGCCCAGGGTAATTATCATTTTCTCTAATTTTATTTGCATTTAAGCATTTTCTATTTTAGTTCATTAGTACATGTGTATAGCTCAAGTGCTTCGTTTCTTTTGGGAAGATGGTACATGTATGCAGCACATCAGAATTTCTTTTCATTTTCTGTTCTTCACCTCTCCCTCCATCTCATGATCTCCCTCCCCTTTAAGAAAGATCCCTCTTTCTACTTCCCATTATCTATCTTTTATTCTGCTCTTTATTTTTTCTCTGTGTTTCTCATATAAGAGAAGCCATGTGATATTCAAATTTATGCGACTGATTTGTTTCACTCAACATTATGGTTTCAAAGTGTACCCATTTTCCATTTTCCTATAGATTATTTATCTTTCTTCATGGCAGAGGAGTACTCCACTGTGTGTAAATGCCACACTTAATTTCTCCATTAATCTCTTGATGGACTTATAAGCTGCTCTCCAAGATTTAGCTATTATGAATTGTGCTTCTATAGATACGGGTATGCATGGATCACTGTTCCAGGATGTCTTTAACCCCTTGTCAGAGAGACCTAGATGTGGAATAGCTGGGTGAAACAGAATTTCTAGTGTCGTGTATTCTTGAGGAATCTCCACACTAAGTTCTGTAGTGGTTGTCTTGGATTACATTGCCAACAAGAGTGTAGGTGCCCCTGCCCTCCACACATGCCGGACTCTCCAGCATTTATTATTCCTTGCTTTCTTCATGAGGGCTCTCCTCTCTAAGGTATGGTGGAATCTCAGTATTGTTTTAATTTGAATTTCTGTAGTGGCCAGTAATGTTAAGCAGTTCTTCATGAACTCATTGACCACTGATATGTATTCTGTAAAGTGAAGTTGTCTTTTTTATTTCTCAAAAAATTTTGCCCTAATTTTGTGAGTTCTTTATGTATCCTAGATGCTGGATGAGGCATTGATGGGAACTTTTTTCTCGTTCAATAGGTTTTCTTATTACTATGCTGACTGTTTCTTTTGCTGTGCAGAAATTTTTTTTTTTTTGATGTGGTCCTGTTTATTGAATCGTGGAGCTATTTCCTCCCAGGACATACAGATCCCATTTTCTGAATGGAGAAATCGAAGCACTGAGCTGATAGAGTGGCTTAGTAAGCATAAGAGCAGGAGCTAGCACCAGAGCTCAGAACTATCTGACTTGGGCTCAGAGTAACCACTGCTTGGTGCAGTCACTGGGTTCCTGTTCTAGTCCTCAGTCTTTTAAAGTGACACACTGAGCTGACATAGTTTAAGAAGAGAACACATGGGGTGCCCCTGAGCATGTACATGACCTTTACAAGTCCAGTGCCCTCATGTGTAAAGAAAACTCTCATCTTACAGTACTGTGGTGAATCATTGGAGTCACTAATATTCATGTCTCCGTGTCTGACATCTGAGCCCCAGTGGACGCACCAGCCACTAGAGCACAACGCCCTCGTCACAGCCATCACCCTGTGAGTGCTGTCTGGGTTAGCGGGCTCAGGGAAGGGAGCCCCACACCAGGGGCTGCCCAGTCTGCATGGGTTGCACTCCTGCTTCCTGTATTGCCTTAGGAACGGCAGCCGTCCCTGCCTGCGATGTGAAGGACAATTATCCACGCGCTGTGCATGAACGATTTCTGAATCTTCATCACAGTTGCTGCAGTCCTGGGAGGGATAACCCCAAGAAATCAGTTACGTGGGTAGTTCTGGATGGTAAATTATAGAAGGAAACAAGACTGGTATTTCAGAATTCAGTCTGAAGAAGCCACAAAGCCAGTGTCTGTCCAATGACTTTCTCTGTGTCACCTTGAAATTTAGTCTTTCTAAAAAATTACTTTTGTGTGTACCTGGTTGCTGTACATGGCAGTCGCTTTCTTCACGGGGAACGGTATGTACAAGTACTTAGCTCTTCTACCTCCCATTCCCTGTCTGCCCTGCCCCGCCATTCTCCACTTACTCTTAACTCACTGTAAGATTTGGATTTCTAGCTATCACTTCAAGGCGGTTGATCACACTCTTCTCGAATCTCTCTTTCCTGGCTTTGGCGTTTTTCTGGTTCCCTTCTCCCCCAGTCTTTCTTTCTATCTCCCTGGAGTATTGCTCTTTCTCTGCTCTCCCCCCCCAAGCCTTAGCTTTCCTTAAGGGGCCCCTCGCTCGGCTCTCTTTTCTTCTCCTGTTGACTGCCACCTCGAGAGATCTTTTCCCTTGTGGTGCCATAGATTACTGCCAGCCCCCAAATCAGTTCCCGGAGCTTTAGACTAAACAGTCAATTACCAATTACCTCTCAGAATTTCCTCTTGGTCGTCTCGCAGGCATATTCAATTCTATACGCTCCCAGTTGAGCTCTCCACCCTTTCCCTCGTCTGCTTCTTCTCACTTATTCCTGGTCTGATGAGTTACCTCAGCATCCAGCCAGTCAGGGAGGCCTGGAGCCCCCTGACCTGAAACCAAGCCCTGCTCACTGCTTTCCTTCGTATCTCTTCCTCCTTACTGCTCCTTCACCCTCACGCTCATCTAAAATTCTTGTTTTCTGTGTGTTGTCAGGTTTGTTTTGTAGCTGTCAAATTTCTGTCTCCTTTACCAAGGTGATCTTTTTAGAAATCTGTAAAATGGACTAATGCCTTCCTGGCTTCCTGTTATCTTAAAAGGAAGGCCACTCTTCTGATGCCACCTGTCTGCCTCTTTCCAGCTTCCTTTCTGACCATGTCCCTCACCTCCTCTTTCTGCCTGTCGGGGCAGGACATCTCCTTTGCTCTGTTCTGCCTGGCATGCCTGCTACCCCCTTACCTACCTGGCAAACATGCCCTAAGTGTGAGGTCACCTTCCTGCCCACCACCTTTGCCTTTGTACACACATACACATGCACACATACACATGCATACACTTATAATGATCTTGTCTTATTCCTGTGTCTCCTCAGAGTTCATCACACAGTGTTTGGTACCTGGTGGGAATTCAACCACTGTCTGCTGAATGAATGATTTTGAGGAAGGTAAAGGAAAATGTAAACCAGGGCTGATCCAGCCACCCAAAGGGCTTGTGTCCCCACTAGAGGGCGCTCTGGCTGTGCGCTTCCCAGCAAGCAGCAGGCCCTGACATTTTCTGAGCCCCATTTCTATGGTCTCAAAGAGCCTGAGCATGACCCCTGGAGGCACTGATGCTCCAGCCAGAGCTGTCCTGGGCTCCTGTCATTCTCTTCAGATGTAGCCTCTGTTTCCCTCATTGCTCTTGCTTCATTTTATGGGTCCTGTGATGGAAACAACTTTCAACTATGGCAAATTCAGCCCTTTTCTTACTTTTGTTAGCGGTAGCTGACACAACCTTAACAACTTGAGCTAAGACAATAACTATTAACACTTTCTGAGATGCCATCTTCCTGTTGGCACAGTCACAATCCAACAATTGCTTTGGATGCCTTGCAGTGCCACGGGACCATTACGTATGTTGGAAATGGGCATAGTTTTGGTGGGTGTGGTTGGATTACCCTGAGAGTCCCTTAAACCACATGGCACTGTGGCCTGCCTCTGAATGCTCAGTCCTGACTATCATGATGAGGCCCATGGGCGCCAGCATGATGGTCACTCGACACCAGTGTGTGGTGGGGTGGCCCCTCTGAAAACTAGCGTCAAATTTTGAACTGGACCATACAATCTTTTTTTTTTTTTTTTTTTTAATGCTGTAAATGTTCAGCATTGTTCATTTTCATTCAACAGTTTCTTCCTCACTGCAGGTCCACTTGCTTAGTGTTGTTAAGCCACACTTTAATTCTTGTGTTCAGTTCTGTGCACCTCATTTTTTAGAAGACAGTAGAAATTAACCACGGGTAGAATCAAAGGTGGGGACCAGGGGCTCTGGGCACTGTGTCATTGGAGGGCCAGTTGAGCCCTGGGGAGTAGGGTAGAATGGGTGGAGTGGGTGATCTGTAGATTGGAGAAGAAAAGACTTAGGTAAAATCTGGTGGTTTCCCGTCCTGTGGATACTTCTATTTCTACCAAGATGCCATACAACATGAATAAAAGAATTAATTATGTGTTTCTAGTACCAAAGATGCTTCTGAGGCTTCTTTTATAGAGACAAGTTGGGAGAGTAGGGTAAAAGGGGAAATGACAGAAAATTAAAAAATCTTGGGAGACGGCACAGGGGCCAGGGGTTTGCATCTGGGGCCTGCCATGCTGGCTCCATCCCTGGGGTTCACTGAAATGGCATTTGAGACTGGACGTGGTGGCACACACCTATAATCCCAGCTCTTGGGAGGCTATAAATACGTGGATCACTGTGAGTCCAATCTAGTAGTGAGACCCTGAACACCCTGTAGACCCTTCCCTAAAATCCCTCCCAAAAAGATTATAGTTGTCTATGGTTTATTATTTTTTGCCTCTTAATGATCTTTGAAAAATTATAGCACAATTTTGTATAGAATTTTTACCTAGTCTTGGTATTTAGACTGTTATTTAAATGAAACTTTATTGAGACTGGCATCTAGCAGTTCTGGGTCAACTATATGGATTAAATGAGGAAGCATTACTTAGCAACAGCCAGAATATGAGGTAGAGATGAAAGCTTTCAGGGGCTTCTAGGATCCCTTCTAATCCTGAAATCCTATGACTTAATGAAAATGACAAATTCCTGGAGAAGTTTGCCTGCTCTGTCTTCTTCCCCACCCCTTCTACAGACTGATGTGGAGTTGTGAAAAAGTTGAAAATATGGAGGGGTTGATGGGACTTCAACCTACTGTACAGTTCTTTGCTGCATAATTTAGCCCTAGTAAGCCCTGGTTTTCCCCCAAACCATTGAGGATTCATCCTGAAATTTTGTGCATGCAATCAGGATAGTTAAGTAAAAATGAAGTACTTAGTTCAAAAAGCACCTGCTGAGGGCATTGCATGTCCAGGTGCAATCTGAGAGTGAGGGACACAAGGACTCTGGGGGCGCAGTGATTTGAGGAATTCATCATCAGTAGTGAATAGGACTATGGAAGCCAATGATTACAGCCTGGAGCCTCCAGCAGGATGGAAGTGTGTAGCAGGAGAGCGAGTGACTACAGGAGAGGGAAAGCGCTGCTAAGGTGACCAATCTTGAGCAAGTTTCAGATGTGAGTAGGATCTCACCAAGTGAGTAAAGGGTATCACAGGCAAATACAGAACGTGGACCAAGGGGCAAATCTGTGCTGTATCAGAGGAGTTGGGACTGGGGAAATGGATAGCTAATAAAGGTCTACCTAACAAAGCGGTGTGACAGGAGGCTGCAGCTTTTTCTTCCATGCCAGGGAGCTTTACCCTTATCCCACAGAGACTTCACCTACCTCTGGCCCTTGAGTCTGACTACCTGCCAGCTTCAAAAACCTGCTGAAGATCCTCAGGACTGTTGTCTTAACCATCTTGTGCACACAAATGTGTGACTTTGCCCCTGCCATGTTTAGCAGCTTTCCTTTTAGTCCTTTCTTCATTGTTTGATCCTGAAGTTCTCACTTTCCTTTTAATTGCATTATACCTTCCTATTTTTATTTCTTCTTTGAGTTCTTACACCAGAGAGACAATGATATTTGAACATGTGGGTCTGGTTTATTTCACTTATGAGTATATCTTCAAGTTATGCTTGTTGATTTCTTAGTATGTGGTGTGTTCAATAGTCATTGCTAACAATTTAAACTTTCTAGCTCCTCAAAGTTCAAGTCAAGATTCAAAGAACAAAGGAATAGTTTTAAATTTTTGAAATAAGTATCTTTTGGAAAGCCGTCTCTGTAATGATGATTGTATTAGCTGCTTATGGAACTTGAAAATTTTGAAAAGTGTGATTTTTTTTTTTTTTTGGCAGAACTGGGGATCAAACTCAGGCCCTTCTGCTTGCCAGGGAAGTGCTTATTCCACTGAACCATCTCCCTGGTTCCAAAAATGTGACTTTTGGAGACTTTAAGTGAAAATGAATGTGTTTTTAATTAAAAAAAATCTAATTACCCTTTAGTGAGCAAATGAAGGGTGGATTGGAGCATGTGATGAGTGTGTACACTTGTGAGTGCACATGTTCAGACAGGCATGCTCTAGATCAAGTGAAGTGCAAGGTCCCAGGATGTTAGGAGCTTTGCCAGGAAGCCACTATGTTAATCTGTTTCTAAACCAAACCTCTATTCTTTATTGTTTTATTTACCTCTTGTAGAGTAAAACATCATCTGTTGAAGATTCCTGCTTTTAGGAAAGTAGGAAGCCAGGGCCCTGAGCAGGGACATCTCCTGCCCAAGGTCATGTGGCTCAGGCTGGCATCTCCTTGATTTCTTGGCTCTTGATCCAGTATTCTCTTCCTACCATCTTCCTGCTTTTTGAATGCTCTGAGACCCACAGGACGAAGTCGGACAAAGAAGATGATCAAGGACATTTTAGCAAGCTGGGCACAATGGCCTTTCTTTGCCAGTAGGTACCCAGCATGTGACATGCCTGGGGATATTTGGACACCTATATGTCTCATTTGAAGAGCTCCTGACTATACAATTTTGTTAAAGAGTTCCTTCTCCATTAAGGGTCAAGGAATATGTCACTTCTCACTTATTGTAGTTCTTTGACTCAATGACTTCTGTGCAGAAAAGATCATGCTTCTTTCTTTTTCACGTAGCGTCTCGTGCAGCAGGTTTAGTTAGTGCCGTGTGCTCCCGGAGTCTGGAGACCTCCTGAGAGAAGGAGCTCTTGGCTGGTTGTAGCTCCTGGGCCTAGCTTTGTACCTGGTACAGAATGGGGAGGGGGTCAAAAATATATAGGTATTTAGTACAGGGCCTCACTATTGGACTCATAGTGATTCTCCTGTTTTCAGCCTCCTGAGCACTGGGATTATAGGCACGTGCTGCCACACCTAGTTTCAGTCACCATCTCAGCAGGCTCAGGGGATGGGGCCAGCATGGCAAATGGGAGATTGAACCCTAGCCCCTGCATTCTACCTAAGCAGGCACTTTAATTCGCTGAGTTAACTGGCCAGCTCTACAATAAAATATTTGATGATCACTAAAGTGGTAAATATTTGAATCAAAAGTTGGGCCCTGAATCCCTCTACATGGATCTATTATGAGGTGGTTTGGGCTTTGACTACATGATTTTCTTATATCATATATAAGATTGATGATGGTTTTCTAAATAGCAAAACATTAGGCTTGGAAAGTTTTCTATGTGCTTTTTTTTCTCTAAAGCCCAATGAAGTTGGTGACTTCCGGGTTCAGTGCTCTTGCATTGCATTGATCCTAGGAAATTAATTGCTGTTGGATGCTTCCCATTGGACACTTTTATCCTGAAAGTTTTTTTTTTTTTTTTTTTTTTGTCTTTTTGAGACAGGGTCTCACTATGCAGTTCAGGCTGGCCTTAAGCTCACTTTGTAGCTCAGGCTGGTCTTGAACTCACAAGAATCCTCCTGCCTCAGCCTCCCCAGTGCTGGGATTACAGACATGTGCCACCACGCCCAGCTTATTTAGAGGATTATTTAGAGGCCCTGTACCATCCCTATTGATGGCCCTAATATAAATTGCTAAATTATTATGGTGGTCATTTAATATGGCGGAAGCCCTTAAAACAATAGTTTATCTTCCCCAAGGCCACCTCCCCCTTCTTCTCCAGCTCAGCCCAGGGGGTGTAAAGTTTTTCTTTTGGCGGAACTGGGGATTGAACTCAGGCCCTTGCACTTACCAGGCAAGCGCTTATTCTACTGAACCATCTCCTTGTCCCCTAAAGTGAGTGTTTGGGTTTTTTTTTTTTTTTAAGATTTTGTTTTTTGATAAAAATTAAAAAACTAAGTTAAAACTGTTCCTACAGTTTAGGTTTGTTCAGGGCCTTTGGGAAGAAAAATTCCCTTGCTTAAAAAATTTCTTTTCTTCCTTCTGTAGAATTCCATCCTTGTTTAATCTTGTTAAACAATTAGAATCACCTTAAGGAAGCCACAGCGGGGAGCAGGGGAGCAAGGGCTGGGGACCATGACAGCTAGGTTCTCTTTTCTCTTCCAGATTGCTTGTTCTTTGTATTAAAGTGGCTGTTTACATTTTTCTACATTTGACTGAAACTTTCAGGCCTGATTCAGATAAAGCTGTGAGAGCGTGGCCTTGGGCCTGGATGGAAGGGTTGCTGGGTCTCTTGTGGGGAGCAGCAGGTTTTAGTCTGGAGAAGGGAGCCCCCCTTTGCTTGAAGATGTACAGATACCTTCTTTGTGCTTTAGCTTCACTTTCTCTGGAGCCTTCTCTTTCTGGGAGCTGTTGGTGGCTCCTGAGATGCGGTAGCTCATGGCAGGAGCTTACGCAGGACACTGAAGCCACATGGTGTTAGGTTGGGACAAAGGTGGCTATCTGGAGCTCAAGGAAACCTGAGGACTGAGGAGCCTTGGACCTGGGCAGTGAATGTTCACTGTGGTGTGGAGGGGGTAAGTAGTCACACTTGTGCGTCCTCTTGGAAATGTAAGGAATTGAACTAGGGCAGATTAGAGATGGGTCTGCTTGATAACAATCACTAACACATACTGAGCACGTTGGTCACACTTGGGAATACTGAATCCAGGTTCACATCCCATCCCCAGAGTACTCTTGGAGTATATGCTATTATTTCCATTTTACAGATGTAGCAACAGATTTGGAGAGGTCGGCATTAGTTGAAGAACTTGCCAAGAGGCGGGACCCAGACTGAGCTCAAGATCTTGTTCATTTTTATTACGTCTATCCAGGCAGCGGGGCTTAAAAGTCATGAGAGTTTTCCAGAATGCCATAAATCATGATGTATTGAATTTATTCAAATAAATAAGGAATAATTTCCCCCCTTGTATGCTACACTGCATTGTTAAGCAGCAAATGCAAGCAGCCTCAACCATGAAAGCTGAAGCTGTTGAAAGACAGCTTTGAGTTCTCTCATTAATAGTTTGTATTCATTCACTGTTTTTTTTTTTTTTTTTTTTTTTTTTTTTGGCTTGACCTAGTTCTGGCTAACAGCAAAACGGTAACAGGCACTACACGTATGAAATCTATGGTTGAAAAAGTCTGTGTGTTTAGAGGTTTTTACTTCACTGGAAAAGTTGCTAACATTTGATTTAAGCAGCGTACTCCCCAGGCAGTTTTGTCTCTGCAGAACCATTGATGCTGAGCCATATGGAAAATCAATGGTGAAAACAGGTGTGTGTCAGGGAGCTGTCCCGAAAGTATAGATTTTTCTTGCAAGTTCTGAAAGATGTTGCCTACTATTTTATAGGCAGATAATTAATCTTCCATGTCCTTTCTACTTAGGATATTATCAGAAATATTTAAAATGTTCAAGTACACTGATAGGCCCAGGAACCTGGGCTGAGATATCTAGAGTAGAGATGGAGGTGGAAAGGTAGTATTTTTCTAGTATCTTAGAAATTATTGAAGATGGTGCGCTGAGTGGACCACTGCATTCCCAGGAATCACCTAGTAAATTATCTTCTTCTTGGACCGTTCTCCGACAGGCTTAGACACACAGACCATCATTTTTCATACTTGCAAACTTTCTCCCACAGAGAGGACAAGAGCATCTTGGTGACTTTTCCTTGACATCATTTCGTATCTAGGCTTGGAAGGTACGAGCACCACTGATTTCCAGTGTTTAAATGGACCAGTGCTCACTCTTACTTTTGTTGCATGGCTGTTGTTATGCAGAAAGTCCGCTCCATGAGCACAATGTCCATGTCCCTTTGGAAGGTACAATGAGTGATTAAGTTGGTTGAGAGAATGCTATCAAAACCATAATAATGACAATGTAGATTTCCAAATGACTTCTAATTTTGAGTTTCTGTGTTGTGCAAGGACTGGGCTCCAGAGGGGAAGGCACTAATGAAATTACTTTGCTCCACTTTGTACTTGTGAGGAAGAACAAATGTTCAATAACAACAAAAATAATAGTAATATGATTTTGGTTTGGGTGGAGGCCTCGGAATTTCAGAGATGGAGAGCATATGGAATACATTCATAACTTTATATAAGACACTATAAACTGATTGGGTTCAGATGAGAAGCATTTGTCAGCAGAGTTCCCATTACTGGGTGTGGCGGGGTCTGGCTTGGGCTTTTTCTGGAGGGGCTGCCTTAGAAGACGAGACACTGCGATCAGCAGTTGTGGTGGGGAAAGCTCCTCAGAGAAATCCCCTTATCTTTCTGTGTTCCAGGTCAAGGAATGGTTGAAATGGATTAAACTGTTCATTTCAGCCTATCATAGAGAAGGTTTGATGGATCCAATAGGAAGCTTGAAGTACTCAGAAAAAGACCTGCTCTAATGATAGGCCCTGAGAAATTTGGATTATAAATTCATCCCTATGTGGCCCTCACTATTCTGTTACCAGTACTGGGATGTGGATTTTAGTGAAGTTGTAGGTTTGGGGAATCCAGAAGATAACATATGTTGAGTTTCAAATTTCATGGTTGGTTGTGGAACACTGTGGTGTGGTCTGGGTGCTGTGTACACAACAAATGTCCCGCCCATCTAGTGCTTGGGCGGGTCATCCCTCTGATGATAAGACAAACTGACAGTGGCTACAAATGTGCTTCGGAAAAGGGGGAGTGAAGGTTTCCCTGGAGGACTCTGACCCTGGGGTTTATTTCTCCTCTGTGGTTTGGCTTCTCCAGTTGGGTGGCCTTGGTGAGCTGCTGTCTTTATTCAATTTCCTTGTTTCTATTTTAGTCATCATTGCTAGCAATCATTGTTATTGCGTATTCTAGTGGAATAGTTTGCAAATATTTAAAAATGAAATTGAGTTAGAGGTTTATCAAATAGCAATGTCTGCCATATTTCAAGAGTAGTTCTACCATATGCATAATATTAATAAAGTCAAAGTCTGTTTTCAGCTTTGTGATGTGAAAACTGTTCTTTTAAAGTTTTGTTTGATACCCAATTTCCACAAAGCTGGCTTTGGTAATAGGTGTCAAGGAGACTGGAGGGAAGGGTGTTGGTGTTAGAAGCAACAGTGGGAAAATGGATAGACCATGAAGGGGCGATATTCAGATGGATGATGTAATAATCACCATTACATCATCCTTAAGTCATCCTGAAGTGCCGTGTATGTCACTAATAGAAACACAGGTATGCCTAAATCTAGGACAAGAGGCAGGGAAGCTTATTTTTCTTATCTTGTCAAAGCAGAAAGGCTTCCTGGAAGAGGAGAAAATTTGGAGAGATGGACAGGAAAGCTGCTGACTAAGCAAGAGTGTAACTGCAAGGCCTCCCCCTGTGGTGCTACTGTTTGAGAACCTATGCACTTTATAAAATTTCTATCATCTCTGCTAATCTTTGGTCTAGTTCACATATTCCATGTTATGCTAACCTCTAGCAAGACCAGCTCTACTGCCACAGCTAAGCCGTCTCCTCCCCACAGACTTCAGTCCTCAACCTTTTGCCTGCATCTCAGCTGTGCATTTCACCATGTATGGGGCTTCTCCAAGTGCACGTCCAGTTGGGACCCACAGTCAAAATGTGCAGGACATAATATTCTTATCATCCCCTTTTCCCTCTCCTAACATCCAGTTTTACCCTGAAATGCATTTCACATTCTTTAATTTTATTCCTATTGCTACCACTATAATCCTTTTTGGAGACCAAAGTACATCATAACTAATGTGCTACCATGGCTGTCTGTCCCACTGCCCTGCCCCCATGTTCTTTTTGCCCCATGTTTGAGGCTCGAATAGCCTTCCATATATAGTCTAATTTAGTAATATTCACAAAATGCTTAACATGTCTGCAAGGTCTAGCACTCAATAAATGTGTCCCACATTATTTGAGATGCATATGCTCTTGAACACAAAGTTGTAAAACAAAAATTACAGAACAAAGGGGAGAAAGATTTGTGGAAAAGAACATGCAGGAAGATATTCTAGGCATAAGAGATAGTGGCCTGTTTGCTGAAGGAGGACCCAGAAGGCATTGCCAGTCAATGATAAGTTGCATTGAAATGTAGACTTATATTAACCAAGGACTAGGTCCTTGGTTAAGGACCTAGGCGAATCTTCCACCATCTTTGAGCTTGAGTATTAATCTCATTTGGACAGCTAAGAATTAAGAACTAGATCATGGCTGAGGTTCCTCTTGGGGGACTAATCATTTTACTGACTTTTGGGGTCATTTTCCAGCTCTGCCCAAGGGTTTAGATTGGTGTAATGATTGGCGATTTAGTTTTGAAAATTAATAGTTCAATAAATTCCATGGAATTGGAGTTTTGAGTTATTAAATGCCACTATAGACAGACCAATGTAAATTGATTCAGCAGATGCATGAGTTAAATCTTCTTCAGAACTAATAGGCATCACAATTCTTTTAAATTATTTATTATTATTATTATTTATTATTTTCAGTACCAGGGATCAAACTTGGGACCTTGTGCTTGCCAGGTAGGCACTTATACTGCTGAGCTATCTCCCTAGCCCTGCATCACCATTCTTGTGAGTGATGGTGGTGTTTATGCTGATCACCAAGACGGGTGTGTCTGCAAGGCCCTAACCTGGAGCAGTACTGAGCCACCACCTAGTGCTCTTGTAAGAGTGCAACTTATGTTCCACCCTCAAATCCCAAAGTTCCACTGATGTCCTTATTCATAATGCTCTTAGCAGTGTTTCAAAAGGCTAAGGAACTACACACCATGTTAGCCCATCAGATAAAACCTAGGGTGTGGATATTAAGGTCCTCAAATGATGAGATGCAAGGAGAGTGTTTTCACCCTGAGCGCAGGCTTTTGGCAATCTTGTTTCAGAATGTTTATTAACTTGTGTCATAAGAGAAATTATGAGATCAAAACAACTTCAGCTTTAAATATTATATAGAGTTTTTTTCAAAATTTCTAATGCTGGTACATAGCCTAATTTCTCTGATTTATTAAATGCCAAAATATTAGTTTTGAGGAGTAGTGCTATGGGTCTGGGACTCATCCCAGGAAAATAAATCGTCTGTTTTAAAATTCTTCCTAAACCTGGGAAGACTTATTGTCATCACAGATAATAAATTTGGTCAGCCTAACAAGTCTAGGAAAAGATTAATTTTGGTTCCAAGACAAGATTAATAAATGGAAATCTTTCACTGTGAGCATTCTTGGCTTTTCCAGCCAAGCTAATTTGCTCTCAACATCATCTCTATCTATTCAACTTTCCTTCTCCTCCACTTCAAGCAGGCTTGAACTTTCCTTTCTCTCCATGGAAATGTGTCCTCGGTGTCTTCCCAAATGCATTCCATCTGGAGGTTTCCCATGATCGGGACATCTCACTGGTACACCCCACAGTTGTGTGATAGTGAGCAAAACTCTTAACCCCTTTGCCTCCTTCTGTGTTCAGTCTTGGGATGGAGCAGTACAATACTAAGGACCTGTTGAGGCCTCAAAGCTATGGCTCAACATGTGCAAAACGGCATGCATTTCTCTTCTTTTGCAGAATCAGTTAAAAGGGAACAGAAAAAGCACTCTGGCCCTGCCTACATAGAAATAAAATACAGAAAGAAGAAAAACATTTTCATCTCTCTTTGTAAAATGGACTGCTTTCAACTTTAGATAAAGTTTTCTTTGTTCTTCCTGATATCGAGCCCTACTCCCTACTTAGGGCACCATGAGCTGAGTCTATTATTAGGTTGAACCATGGGATGGCTGTTTAGTAGGTTGGAATGGCTTCGTAGTGGTAGATTTCACACAGTCAGCTGAATACAGAAATCTGTAGTCGTTGTTGTTTCCTTGGTCCTACTAATGTTGCCACCCTTTATACCCCTACCATATCCCTTTGGCCAACCCACACACTTCTATTCATCTTTTCAAGATTTATTCAAGTGTGGGCTTTATCCATGTGCGCGTCTTGGATCTGTTGAACTCTCACGGCACTACATGCACTTCCCCTGATGTGTTCTTTGAAGTTTGGGTACTAGCGGGGACTAGGTGTTGCACTCGGGTCGGGGGCTATTAAGGAGAGTTTGATGTGAGCAGTACACATGAAGGTGTGTTTGAGATGAAGGGAAGCTAGCAAGGGCACTAGCAGTAGCAGGCAGCCATTGCACCCTGAAGGCCCGAAGAGGAAAGGCGCTGCCTCCTCAAGAGAGTCACAGGAAGCCAAGAGAGGCTTCCACTTAGGTGACGTGGCTTTCAGGAGGGCAGGGCAGCCACTGCCAACCCTCAGGCAGGCAAGCAGGAAGCCGGGCAAGAAATGTTCTGTCCTTTCTCTCTGCCTATTCTGTTGTCTCTGCTTCTGCTTCTCATTTACAAAACCCACTCAGAAGCCAGAGAGCAAGGAGCCTGCTGTCCTCACAGGGACAGAGCCAGAAAGAAGGGCTCTACTGAGGTCAGAGAGGCTGCTATGTCAGGAAATGCCCAGAAAAGCACGGGTGACCTTCCTGCCAACTTCTGTTCTTCTTAAATTTCCATTTGTGTCTCAAAGGGGGAGGGAAATCCGGAAGAATCAGATAATTTATCCTTTGTGAGGATAAATTTGGAATTTGTTTCCATTAGTAGCTCACAGGGGATGTGTATCTTCAACTTTACTGGCCGTGCTAGCAATTATTAATATTTTAAGATATTAGGTTCAGGTATTTATATAAAGAAATAAAAGATTAGAGATCCAGCTATAGCCATTTACCCCAAAATCTTTTATTCTCCATTTTCACAGGTGACCATTTTTCTAAAGTGTGTTCTTGGCCCTCCAGTGCAGCCAAGCAGGCCCATATCAGATGCACAGTGCCCCGCTCAGCGCCATTCCCACACAGGGTGGGACCATCCACCAACTCCAAGCCAGCCCCACACTTTACTTCCCCTTGGCACAGGGTAGCAGAGGCAAGGACTTTTTAATCAAGCTGCTCCTGGGCAGGGGTAATGCTTGGAAAGAGAAGGGCGCAGGCAGACCCCACAACTGTCATCAGGTCCAACCGTTTGCTTGAATTTCTGCCCCATGCCAAGCCCAGCAGAGCTGGGAGGGCTGATCTTACTGCCCATCTATCAGCAGGAACAAGGACATTCCTTTGGTTGGATGCTAATAGCAGTTTGAGATGAAAGGACAGAGGGACCTCTGGTTGCAAGGAGATCACGAGTCACCCACGGGCCCTAGAGCTAGCAGAAAAATACCATGATTGGCTGCGCCCCAAAACTGTGGGTCTTGGAAAAACTCTACTAATTAAAAACAGAGAGTTATTTTCTTTGACTCAATCTTTAATTTTTTTATTATTTTAAAATATTTTCTTCATTGTTTTTTAAAGGGGAATTGAGGTTTCTTTTTTCTTCTTTCTCCTATCTCTTTTAAGGATCTTTCCCCCTCCTTTTTATCTTTTCCCTTTCAACATTTTTCTCTTTTATTTTGTATACTTTTCTCTGTTTATGTTTCTTTTCCATTTCCTTGTTCATTTTTTCCTGTGACCATTCTCTAGCAATATTAATTTCCTCTGACTCCTTAATAGGATCCTTTATCTCATTTTTTCTACTCCTCACATCCCATTGATAAAATTTCATATTTTACTTTTTTCATTCTCTGGTTTCCCACTCCCTCTACCTTTACTAATGTTTTTGAATCTCTAATAGATAGTTAATTTTATGCCATTGCTGTTAGACACTGTTTAACTATTATTACTAGAGGTAAAGTTCCATCTAGTAAATATTTATAGTAGGTCAACAGTAGGTAAATAGTTGGTTTGTCTTATTGTTTATATTATAACTACAGACCTCTTTTCTATGGCTAAGGGTGGTATGTTATTAGTCCTTAGGACTTATCAATATTCAGTTTGTATTTGATGTATAATGGTTGCTGGTTTTATCACTATAGCCAGAGTGCCACAGCTATTGCTGTTAACTGCTTCTTGAGATGCCAATTTCTGGGTTTCCCTGACTCATTAATAATACTATAGCCCACTCCTGAAGAACTGAGTACTGAGCAAGGTACACTGCAATCTTCCATCTTTTTTTTTTTTTTTTTTTTTTTTTTTTTTGTGGAACTAGGGATTGAATTCAGACCCTTGTGCTTTCCAGGGAAGTGCTTACTCCACTGAGCCATCTCCCCCAATCTTCCATCTTAATTAAGCAGAGATGGTTGGATTCTGAGACAGAGGCAAAGGCCAATAGTCAGCTATGCCCAGAAGATACTATTGAAAAGTAGACATTAAGTAAAGAGGTTTCCACACTAGAAACAAAGCTTCTCACTGCAAATAACCCACAAACCTTAACACAAATGAGCAATAAAACAAACAAACAAATGGTACTCAAGCAGACAAGCTAACAAAATACCTCAAAAGCCCCCCCCAATTCCTCTAAAGCTGATCCATGGGGCATAAAAGGGGAGAAAACAAAAATCCACGTGTCTGAATTATTCAAAAGAATATTAGGGCAATAACAAAACAGATCAATAAGACATTTGGCAAGCTCACAGAAGCTTGAATAGAGACTGGGCCAAATGAAAAAGATCTTGAGTCTATAGAAGACACTAGTAAAAAGTTAGCAGAGCCAAACAAAATGATGCAAATCATGAATGACCAGCATAGAGAAGAATTAGAGTCCATAAAAGGGTTCTAAGTAGAACTTCAGAAAATTAAAAATTTTTTAAAAACATGGGCAGCAAAAGTGACCATTGCAAAGATGGAGTGTCAGAAATACACCATAGGGCTGGCTGATGTTGGTGATGAATTAGTGAGAGGTACCTAAAAAACTATAAGACAACATGAATAATAGATCCACCACTTGATAACTAACGCAAAAGAGACTAATCTAAGTCTAATTGGAACTAGTGAATAAATCAGAAGACATCACAAGTTGCATAAAAAACTCTACTTGCTGAAATAATAGCAGAAACTTTGACAAAGAAAAATAGTTTAACATACAAATAAGTAAGGAATATAGAACCTCAGACAACATAAATAGAATAGAAAAGAACCTCTTCATTACGCATCACAGGCACAAGCAAAAATCCTAGAAATTTAACACAGAGATCAGAATCACGTTTGAAGGAGGAAAGATACAGTTTTGCTATGTAGTTCAGGCTGGCCTTAAATTCATTTATGTAGCCTTGGCTGGCCTGAAACTCACAGTAATCCTTCTGCCTCAGCCTCCCAGGTGCTAGGATTATACTTCCACACTACCACACTTGGCAAGAATATGATCTTAATTGTGGTTAGAGTAAGGCAACAGGTGTCTTATGAAGATAAGCCCATCAGAATTATGGCAGACTTCACAGCACCTACCTTAAAGGCCGGGAGAGTTTGGAGTCACTGTTTCAAGAGAAAACAACTTCCAATCCAGGCTGGTATATCCTGCAAAAGTAACTTTAAAGTTGATGGAGAAATGAGATATGTTTTTGATAAAGAGAACCTAAAAATTCATGACTGCTACACCAAATAAGCATTCCAAAAAATTATAAAGGATATCCTAGAGATAAAGGCTCTAATAGAATAAATACACCAAACACAGCAAGTTGTTAAGAAGAATAAAAGACAGGGTATCTTCAGCAGCAAAGTATAGCAATAACAGGAATGAGTCAACACCTATATATAAAAACTCAATGTGAATTTTAAGCTCCATACTCAAGGAACATAGGTTAGAAACATGGATCAGGAAGCAAAATCCAATGGTATTCTTATGAAAGAAACACATTTACCCCATAAAGAAACTCATAAACTAAAAATCAAAGGATGATAAACAAAATTCCATATAATGAGAACCTGAACAAAAAGTAGATGTCACTCTCTGTACTTGGACAGAGTGGACTTCAAATTGGAACTGATCAGAGGAGGCAAAGAAGATAATATGAGACATAAAAAAAACAGATAAATACAAATACAGTTTAGAGGGAACTTCAATACACTACTAACATAGACATATTAACTAGAAAAAGTTAAGAAAAATATCAGAGTTGAAGTAAACTTTTGAAGAAATGGGCTTAAGTGATATCTATAGAGTGTTCTATTCGACAGTAGAATATATGTTGTTCTCAATGACACACTGAGCTTTGTCAAAAATAAATGCCATACTAGGCAATAAAGCAAGGTTAAACATAGGTAAAAGAATTGAAATTATACCCTGATCATAGCACAATGAAATGAGAAATCAATGGCAAAAGAAAACACAGAAGGCATAGAAGTGCATGGAAACTAAACACTTAAAAAAATCTATTTAGTAGAAGATCTCACTACACAGCTAGGAATCATACCGATTCTCCTGTTTTAGCTTCTTCAGTGCTGGGATTACAGGTGTGCACCACCACGCCTGGTCTTGGTGGCCCGTTTAGTGTGCCCAGGGTGGCGCCGACACGGCATGTGGCAGGGAATAGAATCTGGGTTCTTGTGCTTGCCTAGGTAGGTGCTTAGACAGCTGAACTATCTCAGTGCCCAGAACACATTCTTAAATGCACAATGGGTTACAGAATGAATCAAGGAAGAAAAAAAAAGATAATTACTAGAACTAAATGGTTATGCAAGTGCAGCATACTAGAACTTACGTTGCACAATGAAAACAGAACCAAAAGGGAAGTTAGTAGATGAATGACTACATCAGAAAAGTAGAGCAAGCCCAAATGAGTAACCTCATGATGAGCCTCATGATCCTAGACAAACGAGAGCAACCCAAACCCAGAGCTAGTATAAGGAAGGAAATCACACAGATCCGATCCGATCAGAAGTCAGTGAAATTGAGACAAAAATATTTGCAAAGAATTAATGAATCAAAGAGTTGGTTCTTTAATAAACAAAATAGACAACATTTAGCCAATACAACAAAAAAGGAGAGAAAAGATCCACAGTAATGCAATTAGAAATGCAAAAGGTGAAATCACAACAGACACTACCAAAATAAGAAAAAGATTATTAACTACCTGTACAATAATTAATTGGGTCATTCAAAAGAAACGGTTAGATTCCTAGATATGTATGACTTACAAAAACAGAGCCATGATTTAAAAACCCTGAATAATCCAATAATAGGCAATGAAATCAAAATAGTAATGAAAATCAACCAAGATGTCCATCACATGAGGAATGGTTGAAAAAGATGTGGTATTTCTATATAATGGAGTATTACTCAGCTATTAAGAATGATAAGCTTGAAGCATTTATATTGAAGTGGATGCCACTTGAACATATACTCATAAGTGAAATAAACCAGACACACATGTGCAAATATCATATAGTCTCCCTAGTATAAGAAGCGAAAAGAAGAAATACAAGTAGAAATGTACAACAACAACTAAAAACAATTGAGTCAGATAAGGTAAAGTGAATGGCACATGCTGTAGGATACTAATCAGCTTTTCTTCTGAATGGTTAACAACCTAAGTTCACAGATCAAAATTGGAGAAATAGAAGAGCCACAAGGCCAGCCAACATTTTGGCCCTAGCCTTTCAAGGTCAGCGAAGACTCAGGACATAGGAGAACCTGTACTGCAACATCATGAAACTCAGTTGAGCCCCAAATTTTCTGAACAAGGAGATTATGGAGCCACAGAGGAAAGAGACTGAAGTTCTATAGTGTGCCTGGGGAGAGTCACATGGAGAGAAAACTTTCTCTCAAGCTCTCATAGACAGCAAACTGGCCAAGCATTGGCTGTGACTCATCCACATGGCTGACACAGACAAAGAATCTACAGAATAAGGCACAGGACTACAAGATAAACCCTGAGGGGACTTCACTGACCTCATAAGAAACATAAAGTACATATGTTGGTATATAGGTCTTGCTCTATCTGGTCTTAACCATCTAGCAGAAAAGTATAAAAATGAGGTATACACCATGAGGCCATAACAATAAGTTGAGCTGTAAATGGCTATGGTCGACAACTTCTTCAGATAACTTACTATTGTTGTGGAATGCTGGACTGTGTTGGATTGTGTCATCGAGTTCAGGCACCTAAATTAGTTGAATGACAATGGAGTGCCCATCTTTGATGCCCATCTTTGACAGGTGCAGACAAAGGAAGGGGTATAGAAAGGAAGAATCATGATGTGTGTGTATGGACAGTACAGTTGGGATAGATAACGCCGTGCTTCTACATAATTCTATGAGAGGCAAGATTTTCACTAATGGTGGTTGGACAGGATATTATGTTGGCTTCTAGTACTATGGACAACCACTAGGAAAATAACAAAGCAGAAAGTATTAATTATTGAATCTTTGATGTAATTCAGGTATAAAAAATAAGATACATAAACAGCTACACTCTCTTAATTTACTGATAGGAGAGATCCACTATAATAATGTCTGTAAGTATAAGCCATGTATGTACCTTCTATGATATGAAAACAGTTTGCAATGTATTAATTTATCAAATCCATCTTGTTAAGGTGTCTTAAAACTGTCTCATTGATATTTGTACTTCGATAAAATAAAAGTTAAAAAAAGCACTTACTGAACAGAATCCCAGAATCCCAGTTGTATAAGAAATAGTACCAAGAATCAATAAATGACATCATATTACATCGAAAAGCTTCTACAGAAGAAAAGAAACAGCCAAAAGAATGGACAGACAAGGTACAGAATGGGAAAAATTTTGCCAGCTATTACACAGACAGAGGACTAGTATCTAGAATATATAATGAGATCTTCCCTAAAATGAATAACCCAATGAAAGCAAGAGCAAATGAAGTGAATGCACACTTCATAGAAGTACCGGTGTCTGATGAATACATGAAGAAATATTCAACATCACTGGCTAATAAAGAAATGCAAATTAAAACAATACAGAGATAACAGAAAGATCCACTTAAGTTACTTGTAGGAAAAGGGATGTGCCTTGAGATCATAACATTAAGCATAAAAAATCAGACACACCCGCTTAAATACCATGTTTTTTCTTATATGAGAAGTGCAGAATAAAAATAAAGAGAAAAATAAAAGAGAAATAATAGGAAGGAGGGAGATAGATTTTTCTCAATGGTGAAAAGGACCAAGAGAGAGGGAAGGATGAAAAAGGGAATTAAAACATATTATGCACAAACTCCACATGAGGAATGTAAACATGTACTGCAAACGTGTAGCATTAGAAAAAATAAAAAGTACAAGCTTCATAGACAGAATGAGTTGAAATACCACCAGGCATCTCACTTATTTTATTTATGGAATGTAATTTAGTCATTCTGTGCTTCAGTTTCATCATCTTTAATGTGGCATAGTACTAGCACAGCTAAATTTTTTTAAAAAATGTATTTGGTGCAAAGTCTATGGGGTTTACAGGGTCTCACTACATAGATTGGACTTGTAGTGATTTTTCTGTTTTTAGCCTCCCAAGCACTGGGATTATAGGTGCTTGTCACCATGCCCAGTCTCAATTGCTGTCTCAATGCGTCACATCCCGGGGGCAGGGCTGGCATGACACAGAAGGGATCGAACCCTGCTACGCTCTGCCTAAGCAGGTACTTTAGTCTGCTGAGCTATCTGGCTGGCCTTAGAGCTAATTTTTAAAATATTTTATTTTGGAACAATTTAAAACATATACAAGAGTTCCTATCTACCTTTCACCCACTTTTCTCTAGCATAACAACTTATATAACCACTATATAATTATATAAATTAAGACATTAACTTTGGTACTGTACAAATAACTAAATGACAGGCTTTATTAGCATTCTTTCAGCTTTGCCACTAATGTACTTTTTCTGTCACGGAGTTCAATCCTCCAAGGCCACTCTCCATCCAGTTGTCATGTTTCCTCCAATATTGGTCTTGAGTTTTATACAATATTTCTGCATTTCAGCTTTTTACTTAAATTTATGTATAGATTTGGGGGAGAATATCACAGAGATGAACTGTGCTTCATACCACATACGACATATTTGATGTCGATACAACTTTTTCCTGATAATGTTGACCTTAATCTCTTGTTATGCGTAGGCCAACAAGATCTCAATTGTGCAGTTACTACCTTTCCCATTCATTATGGTACATGGTAAAAACAAGTGTTTTGTGTGTCCACTGGAGAGGTGCACATTCAAGTCTTTTGCCAGTTTTTAAAAATTGGGCTGAAAGGGCTGGCCAAATAGCTGAGTGGATTAAAATGCCTGCATAGGCAGACGCAGGGGCTGGGAGTTCTATCCCCTGGCCTTCTATGCCAGCCCCGCCCCTGAGACATGCTGCGATGGAGATTGAGACTGGACATGGTGGCACATGCCCGTAACCCCAGCACTGGGGAGGCCATAAACAGGAGGATCACTACAAGTCTGATCTATGCAGTGAGATAATCCTGTCCTCAAAACGAACAAATAAACAAAAAACTGGGTTGAGATTTTTTTATTACCTGAAAATTTTTATATGGTCTACATACAAGACCTTTTTAAATACACGATTTGAAATATTTTCCAAATCTCTGGCTCTTTTCATTCTTTTGGGGACATCTTTTGAGGAACAGATATTTTGAAATTTTATGAACCAGGGCATAGTGGTTCATTCTTATAATCCAAGAATTTGGAAGGCTGAGGCAGAAGAATCATCCCAAATTCAAGGCCAGCCTGGGCTACATAGCAAGACTCTGTTTCAAAAAATGACAATTTTTTTGATACATTCAAATTTTTTACTTTATGGACCATAGTTTGTGGTATCATGGTTTGTCAAACCCAATATTATGCAAGATTTTTTTTCCAGTGTTTTCTGAAAGTCTTATAGTTTTAGGTTTTACATTTAAATCTGTGATTTATTTTGAATTAATTTTATATAATGTATGAGTTTACATTTTTTCATAGGAATGTATACATGTTTAAGCATTCCTTATTAAAGGTGTTTCTTTCTATTTTGAGTCAACTTCATGACTTTATCACAAAGACATTAATTATACGTTTGTGAGTCTATTTATGGGCTAACATGTTGTACTGATCTGTGTTTTGCCATTTTACCTACAGTATTGTGTCTTGTAGCTTTGGAACTAGTTGTGAAATTGGACAACATGAGCCTTCCAAGTTTGTATTTATTTTATTGTTTATTTATTTGTTTTATAATTTTATTTTGAAAAGTAAAAGCAAAAGCAAGAACAAAAATCAGAAACAAAGAGAGAAACAGGGCAACATACAACAATATATATGTTTTCAAACTAAGAACAGCTGATAAGCAATGGTTGATACATTGTCTATTTTTATTGTTCTATCAGTTGCTCAGATTAACAGACATAGTTATGTAAGACTGGACATATGGTTATGTATTAGCTTGCTCTTAGTTTACAGAATTGTTTTGACCACTCTAATTTCTTCACATTTCATATAAATTTCAGATTCAGCTTGTTTTTTATTTTTTTGGTACTGGGGATCAAACTCAGACAGGTAGGCGTTTATGCCGCTAAGCTCTCTCTCTGGCTCAGCTTGTTGATGTTTATAAAGAAGCATGTAATTATGTTTTGTTTCTTGGGCGGGCAAGATTGCTCAGCTGACTAGGCACCTGTTTAGGTTCCTGTTTGGGAACCTGGTCTGATTCCCAGCACCACCTGCGGCGCTGGCCCTGCCCCTGAGCGCACTGAGCCAGCCACCGAGCACACCTGTGAACCCAGCACTGGAGAGGCTGAAAACAGGAGAATCATTGCAAGTCCAAGCTGTGTAGTGAGACCTTGTACCAAATACATTAAAACATTTTTTTTTCTTAATCTAGCCTGGCAATCTCTGTGTTTTCATATTTAGATCATTCAATGCAAGAATGCATTAAAAGCTACTTTTCTATTGTTAAAACAGTGTCACCATAATTTTATTACACATTCATAAACAATATGCACTGTCTTATGTTCTTACTGTATATAAATGGTATCCTATTATGTATACCTTTTATAACTTGATTTCCTTTTCACTAAGCTATATTTAAAAAAATATTATCCATGCTAACAAGTTAGATCGAGTTCATTCATTGTATGACTGCCGTGACTGAGTTATCCGTGCCTATATTGATAGATACCAGGTCATCCCAGGTTCCTTTCCTCCTCTTCGGCTTCTCTTTCCTTTCCACTATCACAGACAATGCTGATTTAAAACCTTTTCCCTGTGTACCATCAAGAGCACCTCTGAGGGGAAACATCTGAAAGTGGGGTTGGTGGCCCTCAGGGATTTTCCATCTTTAACTTCACTGGTCATGTTGCATAACCCATCAAATAGGTCACATCAGTTGACAAAGTTGTGGATCAGAAGGCACAGGCATGTGCAGGCCTCTTTTAGCTGTTCCAAAGATAGGGTTCCCCCTAGCACATCAACTTTCAAGGGCTTGGGATAGCCATGGTGATGGCCACCAGGCTGCTGAGGATTCTTGTTCCACTGGCACCCAGCCTGCCAGAGCGTTAGCTGTGCTTAGTGGGTGGGCAAGGGGTGTGGGCAGACTGACAGGAAGGTCACTTTCCAAGCATAGAAAGCTCTATTTTCTTCAGTGATTGGAACATCCCAGTTCATTATTCCTCCTGTTGTTTCTGCTAAATCTGGTGGTTCTTCTCAGAGAGTTGAAGAGATTAGCATAACCTGGCTTTCCGTGGGTAAGGCACAGCCTGAATGTTGAGTGCCAAGTGACTGGGCAGGGAGGGAGAAGCTCAGGTCAGTTCCTGTGACAAGGGGTGCAGGTGGTGGGTCATGTACCTGAGCATCTTTAGAGCTCCTTTATGGAAAGCAGTGAGGATTGCGGAGCTTCTTGCTAACAGTAAACAAAGCAAGAGGCCAGAATATAGTTTATGAGCTTTGAAAAGAGGCAAAACTCAGTAGCAACTGATCACATTACATTGTGCATATTTTCTTAGTGTGCACAATGCTTCAGTTTCTCTCTCTCTCTCTCTCTCTCTCTCTCTCTCTCTCTCTCTCTCTCTCTCTCTCGGTTCTGTGAATTGTTCAGCTGTTAAATGAAGGGAATATAGCATTAAGAAGTGATGCTTAAATAGTTTGGGGAGCACTTTTAAAGAAAAAAGTACAAAACTGGTAATGAAAATTAGGGGCTTGGCAAAGCTGCGTATGTTTTGATGTTGCAGCAAAGCATGGAAAGGGAAGGGTACATGAAGGGATCTGCAGGGTCTGATCAGCAGCTGCATACAGAGTCCGGGTGGGGAGAGGAATGAGAACAGATGTGCAGGAGGAGCAGTTTGTTAGAGATGCAGTGGGGTGGCTGAAGTTCAGGAGGGGCAGGTTTGGGGGGTGTCTATGTGTGCTGAAGAGACAGAAGAGAACACTGTGGAAGTCAAAGACTGCTGTAAATAATGAGAAAAAATTAAAAGCAACATTCTGTGAGAAAGGAAAGGAATGAAGTTGGGTGGGGACGTCTTGTGTTGTTCACTCATTGGCACTGATTTAAGACAGAATGAGAAATTATGTACTTGACTGTTGGGGCAGAAGGACAGGCTAGGTCAAGCAGGAGCACAGGGACATGCTCTTTGATATCCCCTCGCATCCCGTGTATAATGCAGCATGGAAGCAATGCACCATTTTTGTTTCCTCTAGTGGTCCACACATTTCTCTGGTTTATGGACAGTCTTGAAATATTATGTATTTGCAGTCAAGATGTGGGTGCATGTGCAAGTGCAACCTTTTGGAAAGCAGCACACTAGCTTGTGGGTCCCCAGATGGTGAGGGAGAAGGAAAGTGCCTTTGGGGAAATTCTCAGCAAAGAGGGAGATATGGCTGGGACAGGTACCAGAGTGGCAGGTCCTCTAGGAATAAGAATCACTGAGTTAGAGGGGACCATATTGGAGACCATATTTTCTAAACCAAAAGTCAGGAACGAAGTCCAACAAAGAAATAGACTGCTTGAAACTCCCTCTTTGCAGGAGAGCTCTGGGAGTCATTTGAGGTGTTTGAGCTTTCTTGGAGAATGCTGAAGATGGACAGAAGATGCTAATGGTATCAGGAAACCCTACTGGGCTGGGCTTATCCATAGAAACATCTCATTTAGTTTCCTCATTGATTCCCGTGATGTAGTAGAATTACTCTCATGTTGAAAGTGATGTATGTGGTGTTTCCAAAGTCCCTTAGTGTGTGGCAGAACCTAGACTCTTCAGTGACACTTAGTGTCCAACTCCTAAGAAGGTGAGGACAGGCACAGGAGTCCTTTGGTGTCTGGGTCTGTTGATGCAGCAAAATGCTCTGCTTTGGAGGGGTTTTCCTTACCTGTGGCCTTGGCCCCCAAAGGAAAGGAAGAAGCCGGTTTTCCTTTGCTGTGCAATTTTTCTTGCAAGGTGGGTTGAGAGAAGCACATCTGTTCCATGTGCTCAAGGTGAGAGGGGCACCCAGCGGACAATGGTGGGGACTTTCTCTGAGTGCCATGACCTGCCAAGCACTCACTTATTTTTATATTTCTTATTCGTGTCATCCATTTATTCAAAGAAATCAGCCTCTAGGGGGCCACTGCTATTCTGAGGTCACCAACTCAGAATGAACTGCTGCGGTGTTTATTAGCTGTCATTTTTAGTTTGTATTAAGTATTATCCACACATAGAAAGAAATTATCCCAAAATGTGTCCAATAAATAATAAAAATAAAATATCATTGTAAGCTCTGCCAATGGAAGGAACAAGAACAATCACAGTCCTGGAAAACTTGCTCAGGCCCACTTCTCTAGCTTCAAGATAGAGACACGTTCAAAATCAACCATTATTTGATCAAGTCAAAGTAAAATACTGCCACTTCATTTTACCTGGTTTTGAACTTTAACTAGAATCATAAACAAATTTTCTTTTATGCTTGGTTTTTCTCAGTCATTTCGTTTTTTACAATATAGTTTATATATTTTCCTTGTTCTATAGTGTTCTGGCATGTGTACACTGTAATTTACTTATACATTTTATTGTTGATAGATATTTGGGTGATTTTCACTTTTAGATATTATAAGCATAGTCACTATATACATTCTTGATCATGTCTCTTGGTGTTTATATGTATATATTCTTGTTGGGTGCACCCCTAGGTTGTAAGGTACGAGTACTTTCATCTTTAATATTTAATATCAAGCTATTTGATAAAGTGGTCATACCAATTTATACAACCATCACAATATATGAAAAATTTCATTGTTCCAAATGTTGATCGGTGGCTAATTCATTTTCAATTTTAGTCATGATCCTGGGAATGTTTAGTTAACTGTCTTGTGATTTTATTTTGTACCTCCTTGATTGTTCATGAAGTCAAACAGCTTTTCCTACTTATTGGTTATTTGCAAATTATCCTTTGTGTCAATCTGATCCTGCTATTTAAACAAAAATACTTTCGATTGTTAAAATAGTTTGTAAATAATATACACTGTCTTTTTATCTTTTATTTAATTTTATTATTCTTTATATATTTAGCAAAAGGTCCATGGGGTCTCACTACACAGATCAGACTTGTAGTGATCCTCCTGTTTTCAGTCCTCCAAGCCCTAGGATTATAGGTGTGCCCACCATGCCCAGTCTTAACGTCTCTGTGCACCCCAGGAAGAGGGAGGAGGTGGCCATGAACCTGGGTCTCTTTTTGTGTTTTCATGCATATTTTATAGTTATTTTATTAATACAATGTATAAATTTTAATTGAAACTGTGTTGCAGTCATGTCAGTTACAAGGAATTGCCAGCTTTGTCTGTGTTTTTCCAAGCCATGAGCATGGAATCTTCTTTGATTTATTTATTTCATTCCTGATTGGTATTTTTCTCTGTAAAAATTTTTTCTTTTTTTTTTCCATTTATTTTTATTTTATTAAAATACAAATGTCAATCAGACAGTTTCAAGACACCTTAACCATACAGAGTCGATGAATTAATACATTGCAAACTGTTTTCATAACGTTTTGGTACTGTACAAGGT
>PVKA01025217.1:0-33225 GCA_004027165.1 Ctenomys sociabilis
TTTTTTTTTTTTTTTTTTTTTTGTCTTTTTGAGACAGGGTCTCACTATGCAGTTCAGGCTGGCCTTAAGCTCACTTTGTAGCTCAGGCTGGTCTCGAACTCACAACAATCCTCCTGCCTCCACCTCCCGAGTGCTGGGATTACAGGCATGCGCCACCATGCCCGGCTGTATATATATTCTTTTCTCCTGCTTTTTTTATTTTACTTTTAGTTGTCCTGAATGATACATTATATAAATAGATAAAATCAGAAGTGCTTGTCAGAAAAATGTAAATAAAAAATAACCTCCAAAGCTTTCTTTCATGAGCACACAAAATGCATGCAATTTTGCAAGATTATTAAAAACACTATAAAAACACCAACAAAACCTACAGGATTTAGGCCACGTGTACTTAATTTTTATTTGCCCTTAGCTTCCCCAAAGGGATTCAGTAATTCATGCAGTGCTGAAGCACAACCTTTTTAATGTACACATGCATTATAAGCATTATGAATTTAGTGCCATGCTGCTAGCATTCTAATTTCAATTATGCTAGTACAAGACAATTTAACCTTGCAGCAATAATCCCATCTACTTTCAGGAGCAACAAACCTGGGGTGCTCAACACTCAGGCTCAAAATCAGACATAAAAGTAATGCAAATATGATTAGTGCTATTATAGAGCCATATACAGAGGGCTGTGGCAACCAAGAAAGGCACCGTGGAGAGCAGTGTAGCAGGGCACACTGTTGTTATCTAGGCAAGAAGAGACTATGATCTGTCTAAAGGCAAGCACCTGACAGAACTACCTTCTTCTTAAGAATATAGATAAAACACTGACTGTGGTGAAGCTTTCAGGTTTATGTCGGGTCCTAGGAAATGACGCCATGCACTTCACAGAGGAATGACCTGCAGTGCCCTGTGGCGGGCACCACCAGTCCCTTGCCTAGATCCTTTCCCTGGTGGCATACTCTTCCTTGCTCCTGCCTATGTGATCTCCCATGTCTCCTTGCTGTGCCCTCCCAAGGCTGCCTTGGGTCTATAACGCACAGTCTGCTCAGAAACACTTGGGACGTTGCTCTCTCCTCCCAGGGAATGCCCCACTGCCAATGATTGATGTAGGTTGGCAAAAAAGATCTGACCACATTGTCTCTTTATGACCCAGTGGTGCATATCATTGACTGTTCGATAGGCTCTGAATAGATTGGGATATGTGGAATCAGGTATTTTGTAACATATGAGACTAATGCAAAGTTGAGGGGTGTTGAAGTTTAAGGGAGACTTTTGTTTCTGCATATGAGACAGATAAAAGTTATTAAATTTAACTAAGTAGCAGTTGGGAAGAAAGGTTAGACATGGTTGCTTTTTATTCAGTGGAACTGAAATTGGGTAAATAATAACTAGGAGAACTGAATAAAGGCCATTTGTGTTAATCCAGGCAAAAGAGGGCAAGAAGCTGTAGTAGAACATTAAGAATACAGATGCAAAAGAATCTACATGAAATGAGCTGCTTTACATGGCAAATGGAGGTTGTTTGTACCAAATCACACAGTTTATAAAGGGCTATGTATGCATGTGTGTACGCCTTGATGCTTCTAATAACAAAATTAGAAGAATAGTTTTATAATTCCCAATTTTTAATGAATCTGTAGATTTGTATGGTTTCACTTGGATCTTCTTGTAGTATTAAAGTGTCGTTCTGATGGCAGAACAAGGCTAACCCACACCCAGCTGATCGCCATCCAGCACGCTGCTCACTGGTGTGAAGCCCCGCTTCTGGCCTTGCTCCCTTCCATAAATAGCCTAAGGGGCCTTGTTGTAAAGGAATAAGCTTATGAAACATGATGAAAATCCATTGCATCTCAGCACAAAATTGTTTCCTTCTGCTTCTGGTTTATATTTATTCTCTTCTACTTCATGATTACGTAGATAAATTGCACCTTGCAGATTGCTCATGATTCCTATTTTTTGCTATGCATTGCAATGTGTTGAAGAAAAACTCTTTTGTATTAACAGTTTCACCAGATGTGTGTATTTGTCTAATAAAAATAATCAAGCACATCTGTAGCATTCGTTGTTTTTATTTATTTTTACAATAAATAGGAATTTTCAAAGACATTAATTGCTTTGGTATATAAAGCAGGTCATCTGACAAAATCCTACTTTATTAGCATTATCTATTTCAATTACATTTTTAAAATTACAGATTATTATTACATATTTATTTAACAGTCTTTCACCACACATTTTATTATAAAACATAATTATTCACATAAACTTCATGGTCAAAATTTGAAACAAAACTTATTGCTGGAAAATAACTAAGATAGAATGAAGAATTTACATCTTTACCTATTCCCTAGTGTAGCTTATGAGTACAACCTCTAACTGGAGTAAGTATATACTCATATTAACAAGCAAATAGTTACACTCAGTGAATCATCTTGTGCATAATTTCCAAGCCCTGGATGGTTTCTTTTTCCTTACTTTCAAAAATAAATTGAAAAATACATAAAAAGGGTGAATTTCCGTCTTTCATTTCATGTGTCTGTTATACATATATTTATGTAAATTTGTAAAGAAAATAGAAAATTCAAGCATATCTAAAAGGAGAGACAAGCGCTAGACAGATAGCTCAGCAGATGAAAGCAGGGTTTGATTCCTAGGGCGCAATGCCCGTCCCACTCCGGGGTGAGCTGAGACAGTGCTTAAGACTGGGCATGGTGGCGCACACCTGCAATCCCAGCACTTGGGAGGCTGAAAACAGGAGAATCACTAGGAGTCCTATCTACATAGTAAGACCCTTTAGACACTATAGACCCTGTACTAAAACTAATGAACTACCTACCTAACTAACTAAATAAATAAACAAGAAACAATAAATAATAAAATTCAGGGTGCTCATTATTTCACTTAAATATTTAGGCATTCAATCACTTAAAAAATTTAGCAGTTGTTGCTACTACAAATATTTTGCTAGCACCAATATCACCAGTATTGTGTTCCAATGTTTTGCAAGATTCCATAGTTCTAAGCAGAAGTTTCAAGATAATAAATGCAGGAACACTGCCAAAAAAATCATAGTACAAGTTCCTGGGAATGAGGCTGTAGTTTTTATCTGTGGCAGAAACCTCACCAATTAAATTTGAAATAAACCCTACATTTATAAGTTACTAGCTTCAGTGAGGTGATTAATAAAGCCTAGTATTGATACCTACCCACAGAGAGGGAGACTAGCAAAACATGTAGTTAGCTTCTACAGTGAGAGCTGATTTAGGAGTCATAAAGTAGGATAATTCTCAGATATAGAGCACGAGTGCTGCTGCTGGAAATCAAAGAAGAGCGGTAATTACTACAGTCAGGCATCACGCCGTAGGCCAAATATTTTACATGAAATCTTGTTTAAACTTGACTAGAAGTTAGTTGCTATTATCACCCTCACTTCAGAGATAAAGTAATTGTAGTTAATTAACATTGCCAAGGTTGTACAGTCCCTCAATAATGAAACATGGATACTGATAAATGTCTATTTGATCTGAACTCTGCATTACCACACTGCTCATTTTCAATCAAAAGAGAGTATTTATAAAAACCACCTGTCACTATCAAACTCATCATCTTACAATAAGACACTAAGGGTCAGGAATGATGTCAAATTAATTAATTTACCCAAAATCTTATCACCAGCAACCTCAGACAACCTTTATAGCAGATCCTTCACCATTCAATTTGATATAGAAAATTTAAATATGAGCAATAGAAGCGATACAGATGTACTGCTTAAAACCTAGAGACACACAATCAAAACTCCACTTGAAGGGAAAGAAATCTCAACGGAACTTAGTAAAAGGTTGATTAATAGGCAAAACAGTCACTCTATTCCCAGGAATAACATCGTGATTTGTCGCTGCTTTTGCTTCAGATCAGTTCTAGACATTCAGGCTGAACAGAACAAACCACTGAAGAGAGAATCAATACACCTTAATGGAGATGGTGTACCTGAACTAGGGAAGCTCTCTCCCATCCTAGCTCCCTGAGACCTGTCCATTCTTCAGCGCGCATCCCGATGTAGCACACGACAGCTCATGTGTACAGCAACGCAGGGGTCTAAAAGGCTGCAAAAAGCACAGGTAACAATACAGAATTACCTGAGAGTAGTTTCAGCCTTAACAACTTTCTGTTTCTAAACAATTAAATATTTCTTTCTAGGTTCTGGAAAGATTAGCAATTGAATGAGGCAAAAAAAAAAAAAAAAAAAAAAAAAAAAAAAAAAAAAAAAAAAAAAAAAAAAAAAAAAAAAAAAAAAAAAAAAAAAAAAAAAAAAAAAAAAAAGATTTTATAAAGAAGTAATTGTTTTCTATTTGCTTCCAGAGGTGTTTATCATGTTGTTGTATTTAGACCTTTCTCATGTATCCAATAATTCTAAAATGGAGCATTGAGATGCCCTCAGAGTGCACCAGTATTTGTCAGAAATGCTCCTGGCCGTACAAAAAAAGTGTAATTCAGTACCTGTAGATAAAAATGTCCATTCTTCCATATATTTTATTAGTATTTTCCCATACAGCAATTTAAGAATGAGTTCTCAGTGAAGACTAATTTGACACATGCTAACTAGTATCACCCATTTTATCATTTTGAACTGCCAGCTCAAATGCATCCCACTTTTCCATTTGAGTATTTACCTCATATTAATTTTTGGGTTAGATCATCTTCTATGCTAAGGAACATAACATTGGACATATAGTACAATGATTTTCTGTTTTTCATTGTAGAATACTTTACACTTCATTTTTAGGAATGTTTGAAAACATAACTTGTGGTTGATACATTGTGTCAACTTCAAGTGTAGCCGTTTTAACTAAGTAACTCAGCATTTCAACATTTTGGGATGAAAAGAACATGAACCTTACTACTTGGCACAAGCCTGTTATCCTAAAATGTGGGAGGCGAAAACAGGAGGATCACTACGAGTCTGATCTGTGCAGTGAGACCCTGTAGATACTGTATTAAATTCATAGAAAAAAGAAGAAGAAGCTTGAAAGTTTAACTAAGTGATTCAGCAGTGGGTGAGGGTCCCTGAGATTAAACATCCTCAGGTTGTGGAAAGAGTGGGCACACAGATGGTGTAGGTATTGGCAGAGAGCTGGCATACAATGTAAGGGAGGAGAGCTATTTTCTTTTAATTCAATGAATAGAAAGATTTGTTCTAATAGTGTTTGTGGACAGGATATCATGTCTGCATCTTGTACTATGAACAACCACTAAGACAACAATATGCAATGTATTAATTATTGAAACTATTCTTCTAATTGGTTTTGAAACTGTCTCATTGCTATTTGTTTCTCAATAAACTTATTTAAAAAATACATATATACATATGTATTTTATACGTGAGGAGAAGAGGCTTGTTTCTCTCCCTCTTTACTCTTGCTGCTTTTCTGTTTTCAGCAGCCTTAAACTGCTGTCACTCTGCCTTGGAGCCAGCTGATTATGGATGGAAACCTTCGTGAACTGTGAGCTAAATAAACCTTTTCCTCCTCCTGTCATATAGTTTGTCTCAACAATGAGAAAAAAGTTAACAAAGACAATGACCAATCATAACACTTTCTCATAAGAAATTGTCATTTATGTCATTTTTCTTGATGTTACTCCATATAAATATTCACTTAATTTATTCACATTCTGAGAGTTAATTTCTGATGAAACTTAAAAATTAATGAAATCCATTTTTGTTTGGTTGTGTGTTTGCATGTTCTACTGAACATCGATTTATACTTTCTTAAGTAGTCATTTGTATCTCCACTCTGAAAGGAAATAAAAGTAATTAAAATTTTATAGCATTATCTGTAGGTTCTTGAACTTCCATCTTTATTTTGTACCTTGTTTTTGTAATTTCTTCTGCTTTTGCACTGTCAGTATACCTTTTTGTTACTGTGATTTGGTGAGATATTTTCATATTTGTAGGCAAGCTTTTTTTTTTTGGCAAACTTTTAATTAACCAGTTAATTGAGATTTTAAAATCTTGTATGAGATTTTACAACTTTGAGTTTATTGAATTTGTATGAATTTTCAGGAAAATTACAAATTTATTAAAAAGAATGATTTTTATGCATTTGTTACATTTTAATTTCATATATTTCTTGTTCTTGTAAGGAGGAATTTTAATGTGGCGCATTTCCTTTTGTTTTATATAAAATTATTATTTATGATTGATGAAATTGGCTTGCTTATTGGTGTTTATGTTCGTTGTATTTCAGGTAAAAATTTTATCATCTGAAAAAGTTACTCTGCTAATTTGACTCAGATATTTTCTAATCTGTTTAGTACAAAATATGTAAGGCCAAGGGAGGGATGGTGTTTATAGACTTTTTTACTCTCTCAAATACAAATATTTTCACTATATCATAGTATAATGGCTCACAGGCTTAAAATATTACTGGGTGCTAATGAAACACATGATTAGATTGGGGAAATTCTAATATTGTGAATTAGATTTTAAAATTTATAAGCTATTCTACTATATACACATCCTTTTGACTTAGGAGAATTTCTAGTAAAATTTTTTGTAAAGATCAATCTTGATATTTCTTCAACACACATTAGTAAATTATTAAAATGTAGTTCTTCATGTAGTTTGTTTTACATGGTACTCACTTTCATAATACATATCTATAGATCTAGTCAATTTTTAACCTTTTATCAAGTGATTAAAAATTATTACAATATTTTTTGTTTACTAAAATAAAACTTAAATAGTAATGTGTAAGCTACTTAACAACGCTGTATATCATTTTCCTCTTTCATGTTCTTTAGGCAACAAACTACACAATATATTGTTAATATTTTTGGTGCATAGAATCAATTAATTTTTGAATTAAATAAGTTAGGAAATGTCTTGCTATATGATTTTTAGATTTTGAAAGAAACATTCTAAGAAGTAGCATTTAAAGGTACCATTCTAAGGTATTCTTAAGATTTATTCTGGAAATAATATGGTGTTACTTCCGCAACATTCTGCTGGATGCCAAAGCAAACAAAATTTCAATACAGCAGGTGATTATACAAATTCGTATATGGATACTAGGAGGCATGACCTGTATACAAGCAATCTTTCGAATTCTAGATACCAAAAATCTGTATCTGGACCCAGTGATTTGTGTCTTTCCCAAAAGTGAAGTATATTAATCTGTCCTCACTTTCCTCCCAAATATAATATTTGATAGGATTTAGCATAGGCCTTATATTTAATTCATTTGCAGATAAAAGATTTAGTATGGTTCCTCTTGGTAAAGTGCATTTTTTTAGCTCAGTAAACACTAGGTTAGTAAAGGCTGGAAAGATTTTAAATGATTAACTCCGGTAAGTAAATTACATATTATAAATTGAAAGGTAATTGCTACCAGATACTAGAATTTTGTTAGGATTCCCTAAGACAAATGAAATAACTAACAGAAAAAATAAAAACTGGATGCATTTACAAAAGTGTTTGGAGGATAGGTGACAGTTGGCAAACATTTCTGTAAAAAAACTTTATTGCAAATAATTTGCTTTAGACATGCTGAATAGTTTTTCATGCATTGTTATTTGATAATACCTTTAAAAGTATGAAAATCATTTTGTATATCATTTAAAAAGTATCACAGCAACTTTACACATTTTTTTTCAGAGATGAGGTCAGTTTTCTTTTTCTTTTCTGGTAGAACCTGGGTTTGAACTCACATACTTGAGCTTGCCAGGCAAGCTTTTATTCTACTGAGCCATCTCTCCAGCCCCAAAAGTTCAGAAGCATTTTTTTTTTTTTTTGCCTGCTCAGGATGCCTTAAGCGTAGGTCTGTTAAGGCCTGAGGATCTGGGGATGGAACTACAGAATTCTGAGCTTAACTGCTTTGCTTAAGCAGGCAGGTAAACAACTGAGCTAATGGGCAGGCCCCAGAGAGCAAATTGATAAAGCAATGGCAGTGAGTCATCCACATGGTTAACACTGACAAAAGATAAAATGCAGTACAAGGTTTCAGAGTCAATCCTGAGGGGATTTGATTGAGTTGGCAGATTCAAAAGTTACATTTCTTTTTTATAAATTTTTCTTTTATTTTTAAAGAGGGTACAAAATAATATGAGAACAGAAAAAAAATGCAACTGATACACATTTTCACTAAACAAAATAATATGAGTTTCACAGTATTTTTTATTACATGGTGTTGTCTTCAAGTTAGTTGTTCATATTGCCAGATAAATGCATGCAAAAGTGGAAGAATAAATAGATTAAGAAATAAAGAAGAGAGGAAAAGGAAAAAAAATTGAAAAAGAAGACAAAACTAAGCATCAACTGCTCCTTTGCATAGATCAGCACAAATCCACAGTACAGTGTCCATACCAGCTTATGTATGTAGATATATCTCTTTTCCCAACTCCATCTCCTGTCCTCCTCATTTCAGTAATTTTTTTTTCTTTTTTTATGTGAACCTATGCTTATTTTATTTTAATTTTATTGAAGTACAAATATCAATGAGACAGTTTTAAGATACCTTGACAAGACAGATTTTATAAATTAATACACTGCAAACTGCTTTCATAATGTTTTGGTACCACAGAAGGTGCATACATGATATTGTACTTATACACATTATTATAGCATGTGTCTGAAAAATAAATTAAGAGAGTGTAGCTGTTTGTGTATCCTATTTTTTATGCCTGATTTACTTCAAAGATTCAACAACTAATACTTTCTACTTTGTTATTTTCCTAGTGGTTGTCCATAGTACTAGAAGCTGACATAATATCCTGTCCAACCACCATTAGTGAAAATCTTGCCTCTCATGGAATTATATAGAAGCAAGGCATTATCTATCCCAACTGTACTGTCCATACACACATCTCATGATTCTTCCTTTCTATACCCCTTCCTTTGTCTACACCTGTCAAAGGTGGGCACTCCATTGTCATTCAACTCATTTATGTGCCTGAACTCGATGACAGAATCCAACACAGTCCAGCATTCCACATCAATAGGGAGTTATCTGAAGAAGTTGTCGACCATAGCCATTTACAGCTCAACTTATTATTATGGCCCCATGGTGTACACCTCATTTTTATACTTTTCTGCTGGATTGTTAAGACCTAGATAGACCAAGATCTATATACCAACACATGTATTTTTTGTTTATTATGAGGTCAGTGAAGTTCCCTCAGGGTTTATCTTGTAGTCCTGTACATTATTCTGTAGATCCTTTGTCTGTGTCATCCATGTGGATGAGTTACAGCCAATGCTTGACCAGTTTGCTCTCTGTGAGAGCGTGAGAGAAAGTTTTATCTCCATGTGACTCTCCCCAGGCACACTATAGAACTTCGATCTCTTTCCTCTGTGGCTCCGTAATCTCCTTGTTCAGAAAATTTGGAGCTCAACTGAGTTTCATGATGTTGCAGTACAGGTTCTCCTATGTTGTGAGTCTTCACTGACCTTGAAAGGCTAGGGCCAAAATGTTGGCTGGCCTTCTGGTTCTTCTACTTGTACAGTTCTTATCTGTGAACTTAGGTTGTTAACCATCCAGAAGAAAAGCTGATTAGTATCCTTCAGCATATGCCATTCACTTTGCCTTATCGGACTCAATTGTTTTCTGTTGTGGTACATTTCCATTTGTATTTCTTCTTTTCACTTATACTAGGGAGACTATATGATATTTACACAGGTGGGTCTGATTTATTTCACTTATGAGTATATGTTCAAGTGGCATCCACTTCAATATAAATGCTTCAAGTCTATTCTTTATAGGTGAGTAATATTCCATTATATAGAAATACCACATCTTTTTCAACCATTCCTCATGTGATGGACATCTTGCTTGTTTAAAAGATTTTGCTATCACAACTTGTGCTGCTATAAACATAGGTACACACATATCACTATGATATAATGTTTTCAGTTCCTCTGGGAAAATTCCCAGTAGAAGGAACGGAATTTCTAGTCCTACTCTTTTGAGGAGTCTCCACACTGACCTCCATAATGGTTGTACCAGTCTACATTCCCACCAGCAGTGGAAAAATGTCCCCGCCAACATTTGTTGTTGGTTGATTTCCTTATGATATTCTTTCTGGAGTGGGATGGTATCTCAGTGTTGTTTTTATTTGCATTTCATGGATGACTAGCGATATGGAGCATTTTTTCATGTATTTATTTGCTTCTTTAACTTCGTCCTCCGAGAACTATGTATTCATCTCAGATGCCCATTTCGGAATTGGATCTTTAACTTTAAGGGCCCTGTTATATCTTAGTTCTTTATATATTCTAGACAGCAGACCTCTGTCTGATTGCTTATTTTTTAGGATTTTTTCAAAATTTGTGGGTTGTCTTTTCACTCTGTTGACAATGCCTTTTGTAGTGCAGAAGCTTCTCAAGAATAGCTGATCCCAGTTGATTATTTCAAGTGCTTCCCGTGTGAATATATGTTTGTTCATGAACTCTTTACCTACCCCTTTGTCTTAAAGAGCTCCTCCTACTTTCTTTTCCAGGAGATTGAGTGTTTCTGTTTTAATGTTTAAATCTTTAATCCACTTTGACTTTAACTTAGGACATGGTGATGGAGCTGGGTCAAGTTTTAGTTTTCGGTATGTAGAAACCCAAGTTTTCCAGCACCATTTGTTAAAGAAGCTATCCTTCTTCCAGTAAGTATGACTGGCTCCTTTGTTTAAGATCAGACAGCTGAGTGTGTTCATAGATGTGTCGGCACCTTCTAATCTATTCCATTGATCCTCAGGTCTATTTTGTTGCCAATACCATGTTGATTTTATCACAGTGGCTTTGTAGTGTAATTTCAAGTCAGGAAATTGTAATGCCTCCTGCCTTGTCTTTATTGGCCAAGATTGCCTTTGCTATTCTAGGTCATTTGTGGTTTCAAATAAATTTTAGGAATGATTTCTCTATGTCTGGGAGGTATGTTGGTGGCAGTTTGATAGGGATTGCATTAAATCTGTACAGCAATTCTAGGAGTATGGCAGTCTGCACGATGTAGGTTCTTCCTATCCAGGAGTATGGAGTATCTTTCCGTTTTCTGAAATCCTCTATAGTCTCTTTTCTTTGGGTTTTGTAATTTTCTGTGAAAAGGTCTTTGACTTCCTTGGTTAAGTGAATTCCAAGGTATTTCATTTTCCCCAGTGCTATTGTAAAAGTTATTGTTTCTATTGTTTCCCTTTCAGTGTGCTTGCTATCTGCATAAAGGAATGCTGCAGATATTTGACTATTGACTGTGTATCCTGCTATGCTATTGAACTTCTGCATCAGTTCTAGTAATTTCTTGGTGGAATTTTAGGGGTCTTCCAAGTAAAGTATCATGTCGTCTGCAAATAGTGATAATTTAACTTCTTCTTTACCCCTTCTTATTCCATTTATTTCTCCCTCTTTTCTAATGGCTGTTGCTAAGGATTCCAAGACTATTGAGTAGGAGGGGTGATAGGTGACATCATTCTCTTATACCTAATTTAAGAGTAAAAGATTTAAGTTTTTCCCCATTTAGGATTATATTACCATTTGGGTTGTCATAGATGGCTTTTATCAAGTTAAGATAGAGTCTATCTATTCTGATTTTCTGTAGGACCTTGAACATGAATGAGTGTTGGACATTGTCAAAAGCTTTCTCTGCATCAATTGAGATGATCACGTGGTTTTTAGATTTCAGTCTATTAACATGGTGTAATACATTTATAGACTTTCAAATATTGAACCATCCTTGCATCCCTGGGATGAATCCTACCTGCTCATGGTGTGTGATCTTCTTGATGATTTGCTGAGTCCTATTTGGCAGGATTTTGTTGAGTATTTTTGCATCTATGTTCATGAGGGAGATTGGCTTGTAGTTCTCCTTTTGGTTGTGTCTTTCCCTGGTTCTGGAATCAGAAGTATACTTGCCTCCAGAAATGATTTTGGGAGGACTGTTTCCTTTTCAATTTCATTGAAGAGTTTGTGAAATGTAGGGATTATATCTTCTATAAATTTCTCATAGAATTCAGGTGTGAATCCATCAGGACCTGGACTTTTCTTTGTTGGGAGGCTTTTTAGTACATTTCATACTTCGTTGGCTGTTATTGGCTTATTGAGAGTTGTTATATGTTCTTGATTCAGTTTTGGTAATTTGTACCTTTCTTGGAATCTGTCCATTTCTTCTGTGTCTTCTATTCTGTGAGTGTAAAGATTCTCGAAGTAACTATTGATAATCTGAATATCTGTTGGGTCTGTGGTGATTTCACCCTTTTCATTCCTTATTGTTTGTACTTGAATTTTCTCTTGCCTCTTTTTGATGAGGGTGGCTAGAGGTTTATCAACTTTATTTAGTTTTTCAAAGAACAAACTTCTTGATTTGTGGATTCTTTGAACTGTTTTCTTCATCTCCACTGAATTAACTTCTGTTCTAATCTTTACGATTTTTTCCCATCTTTGGGCTCTGCGTTTCCTTTGCTCTTCTTTTTCTAGTTGTCAGAGGTGCAACATTAGGGTGTTAATTTGTTTCCATTCTGTTTTCCTAATGTGTGAGTTCATAGCTATGATTTTCCCTGTAGGAACTGCTTTCATTGCATCCCATAAATTCCTCTAAGTTGTACTTGAATTTTCATTGAATTGTAGATATTGTTGAATTTCTTGTTTAGTTTCTTCTGCATCCCATTGATTGCTGAATAGGATGTTGTTTAGTTTCCATGAATTTACCAGTGTTTTCTGGTTTCTTTTGTCATTTAGTTCCAGTTTCATTGCACTGTGGTCAGATGTTATGCATGGGATAATTTCTATTTTCTTGCGTATACTTACGCATGACCTCTGAACTAGTCTGTGGTCTATTTTGGAAAATGACCTGTGTGCAGCTGAAAAAAATGTGTATTCAGCTGTGGTTGGGTGGAACACTCTGTATGTCCACCAGGTCCATTTGTTCCAAGATCTGGTTCAATTCTGCTACTTCCTTGCTAATTTATTGTCTGGTTGATCTATCTTTTTGAGAAAAGGGTGTGTTAAGGTCTCCTGCTAAGATTGTGTTCTTAGATAATATGTTTTTCATGTCCATTAAGATTTGTCTTACATAGCTGGGTGCTCCTGTGTTTGGTGCATAGATATTTATGAGTCTTACCTCTTGCTCTTGAATTTTTCCCCTGGCCAATATATAGTGGCCTTCTTTCTGTTGTTTGATCCTTCTTGGTTTGAAGTTGAGACTGAGAACAGAATTGATACTCCTGCTTTTTTTCTGAGGTGCTTTGGCATGTAGTATTGTTTTGCATCCTTTGATTTTGAGGCTATGAATGTCCTTTTGACATTTGTGTTTCTTGTATATAGCATATTGTTGGATTTTGTTTCCTAATCCACTGTGCCAGTCTGTTTCTCTTAATTCGAGAATTGAGTCCGTTTACATTGATGGTTATAATTGAAATGTGCTGACTCATGTTTGTCATGATATTTACTTGGTGTTTTTTACTCCTTTGTATCCTGTGTTTAATTGTCTGTCCTGGTTAGTGGGTTCCTTACATTCTCATTCATGGAGTTCTGGTCATTGTGGTCTCTCTCTAGAACATCATTCAGCAGCCTGTGAAGGGATGGCTTTGTCATCATGAAATTCTTTAGTTGTTGTTTGTCGTGGAAGTATTTCACTTCTCCATCAAACTTGAAAGAGAGTTTTGCAGGATATAATAGTCTGGGATGAAATTTGTTTTCATACAGGACTTGAAGAATTCTGCTCCATGCTCTCCTTGCCTTCACTGTTCGTATAGAGAAGTTGGCTATAATTCTGATGGGTTTTCCTTTGAATGTGATCTGCTTCTTCTCTCTAGCAGCTTTCAGTATATTATTTTTGTGTTGAATTTCTGGGATCTTAGCTATTATATATCTCGGTGTGTTTCTACTTGGGTTGAAGTTATTTGGTGTTCTGTTTGTTTCTGTCATCAGAATGTTGGATTGTTTCCTCATGTTTGGGAAGTTTTCTGCAATTACTTTTCCCCAAATTCTTTTTATGTCATTTGTATTGACTCCTTCATTTTTGTTGATACCAATTATTCTCACATTATTCATCCTGGCATCATCTTGCAAGTGATGTATTATTTTTTCCTGCATTCTCATTGTTTTTAAGAGATCCTTTCTCATCTTTTCACTAGCCACACCTACATCTTCAATATCTGAAAGTCTGTCTTCACTTTTACTCAAGCAGTTTTGTAGACTCGTGATTCATATTTTCAGTTCTTTTCTATCTCTTTGACTGCGTTTCATGCATTCTGTTTCTTTTCTGTATTGCTCATTCAAGGAATCCATTATATTTCTGATCTGCTCAATTTTTTTATTCATGTTGTCTTTAAAGTTAGTTATTAATTCTTTTTCTGCAGTGTTTCTTTTTAGTTGGGTTTCCTCTGTATATTTCTGGACTTGTTTCCATATTTCAGATGCTGTGATTTCAAAGAATTCTTTGAAACAAAGAATTCTTTTTTGATTTCAGAAATTATTTCTGCTTTGAGTTCCTCATGACCTTTCTGCTCTTATGTCTTTGCTTCAGATGCTGTTAATTCATATGCTTCAGCTGGAATAGTGCTCTCTGCACTTGTTCTGGGTGAACATTATTTTTCCACCCAATGTTACTGGAATTCATTATTTCAGATACTATGTATTCAGATATTTCTTTTTTAATTTGGGGAATTACTTCTCATTTTATTTCATCTATACCTTTCTGCTGTTATTCCTTTGCTGCTGTATCTGTTAATTCATTCATTGCAGCTGAGCTAGTGTCCTCTGCCCTGACTGGTGGACTCTAGGTCTGGGATTGAGTTTTTCCCCTTGTCTTTGTCATTTTATATAGCACTGACTTTTGACCTTTGGTGTATCGTTTGGTGCAGCTATAACGTTAGCTTTTTATGAGATTTGGGTGCCAGTCTAGTAAGTTTGAGATTATCCAGGTATGCCTATCCTGGATCTAGCTGTTGTATTCAGTTCCTTTTAGCTGCAGCTCCTGTGGTTCCTCTCTGTTGGTTCCTTGTTCAGTTGAGCATGAACTGAACTGGGATGCAGAGCAAGTAATGAAAATTCCCACTGTCTTGGCTGGCTTTGGGGTGAGGATCTGAAAATTGCAGGAGTCAGCACTCCTGTGTCAGGCAGGTTGTTCTCTGGGTGGGCGGGCCTGGGCTTTGGTGGGTCTGCTGGGCTCCCAAAAGGATAGCAGATGATCTTATTCACCGGGTAGGCTGTACTGGGTCACCCAGCCTGTGCGTCCGGTTCTATAGGTCGGAACCCGAGAAGGCTGGGAAAAGTCTCTCCTGTGCAGTGGGCCTGGAGCCCTCACTCACAGGCCGGGCTGTGCTAGGTTTCGGGCCACATGGGGTAGGACCAGAGATCACTGAGAAATGTACCGCTGGTGTGGCAGACTTGGAGTTCTTACTCCAGCCCCACCTGCACTGGGTCTAGGGACGTGGGGTGGGACTGGCAATTGTTGGGAAATGTTTCTCTGGCGTGGTGCGCCTGAAGCTCTCATGGCTAAGCTGTGCTGGGTCTCAGGCCACGGGAGGTTGGGGGAACAAGGAATCCCTTGGAAATATTTGTCTGGCACGGAGGGCCTGGAGTTTTACACTCACTGAACTTTGATGCCCAGGAGGTCAGGGAAATTCCCACTCACTCAGCAGGGTTTAGTGCGGGGGATCCAGGGAGGTGTTGTTGAGTGGGTCCTGAGGTTTCGGGCCAGTCGCTGGTTTGGAGGGCTTGGGGGCAGAGATCCTCGTAGTGTGTGTGGGAAGAAGCCAAAGGCTCTCCCTCAGACTCACCACACATTCACTGATCTTGGAAGCCTGGTGAGTCATGCAATTTCCCACTCACTGGAGAGCTTGCGGCCAAATTCAGGAGGCCGCTGTCTCAGGCCAGTCTCTCAGGCTGGGCGGTGTGGGCGGGATAGAGGATGATGGCAGAGTCGGTGGCACCGTCTAGGGTCAGTCTCTGGGGCTGGGTGAGATCCAAAAGTTACATTTCTAGCAACTAAAGCCTCTTTTACCTGAATTGTTTTTAAATTGATAAATAGATGAAACAACCATTTGGGTGGAAAAATAGCACAGTCTTCTTCCATAGGACAGCTCACAGAGACTTGGCTGTCATCTGTTGCTCTGAACGGATGGGCAGTGATAGTGGGAGCACTACACGGGGCAGGCTTTGGTGTCCACAGCATGTCAGCAAGGAGGAGTGAGTGCCCTGGTGAATCAGCAGCAGCCAGCAGGGGGGGGTGGCTCCTGTGTCTGTGGCTGCTGTCCGTCTCACTTGTCCCAGCCCAGATGACAGCCAGGAGTCACCAAATGGCACACAGACCTGCCGGAGGACAGGATTCTTCCTCGGCATGCGTTGCCTCTGCAGCCCCCACACTGCATGGCTGTGATGTGCAAAGTGCCCACTCCATCCCTCAAGAAGGCCAATTTGGACCTTGTTTGGGAAACCTCCAGCCCTCAGGAAGACAGGAGAGGCCCTGCATGGACACACTGCAGAACAAAGGCAGAGCCAGCTCAGCCTGTGTGTAGCAAAAGAGAAAAATGACCTACGGGACTTCCTAGGCAAGGGACTAGAGAAGGGTCTGAAGGGTAGGCGAGCGAACCAGGTGGCAGTAGGAGGAGAGGCCACTCCAGGGAAGGGGCTGGCACTGCCTATCCTTCAGGGTGACCAGGACAAAGCACAGAAGCCTCAGCGATGGAGGGGGAGCAGAGCCACTCGGCTGTCAGCTGTGAGCATCAAAGGAGGAAAAGGGGCAAGCCAATTGCTAGTTTAAAATAATCGTTTTCAGACAGGTTGGCAGTGTGCCTGGCAGTCTGGGAGGCTGATGCAGGAGGATGGGAAGTTTCAGCCCAGCCTTGGCAACTGAGGAGGATTCTCTCGCAACACAAATACAAGACAGACTGGGGATGTAGCTCTGGGCTACAGCCCTTGTTCAGTCCCCAGGCCTGCAAAAACAAAAACAAAACAAATCAGCACAGCATGTACAAGCTGCTGGCAAAACACCAAGTGGAGTCTCCCATAGAAGGGTTCCTAGGAGGATTCTTTGTCTCCACGAAGCAAGGATGGGCGCTCAGAAGCTGCTCCAGGTCATTGTCTGCAGAGCACAGCACTGCAGCGGACACCAGCAGGGCGGGTCTCGCTGGGCCAAAGCCTCTGTACGAAGTGCAGTGTCCCAAGGGACAAACGGATGAAGGCAGACAACAGCACAGAGCCAGCATCTGACTGAATTTCAAGGAGGGGACAGGCCAAGGCCCTGGCTTAGAGAGGAAAGGCCAGCGAGGGGACACCTGAACACAGCCAGGACCTCCAAGGCTCGCTCTGCACTGCAGGATGAAAGGGGTGCCTGCCATCCTTTTGTCTGCCACCACAGAGGCAGGCCACCCAGCCAGAGCCACACACTGGGACACAAGCAAGCCATCAGGACCCCACCCAAGGACAGTTGGAGGACCAGCAGCAGAGTTGCAGGACCTGGCCTGGGACAGACACATGGTGGCCAGCCGGGAGACAGGGTGCTGCCATGGGTGTCCTTGCCTGCAGTTAAGGCTAATAAGTTACTTGACGGATCCAAGCAGGTAACGGGTATGACCAGAATGATGGTTTACAAAGGGAACATGTGCTTATATCCAGGTGGGAGGAGCTAGCCCTGTATACATCGTGGGGCCATAATATTAAGCTGAGCTGTAAATGGTCGACAACTTCTTTGAATAACTCACTATTGTTGTAGAATGCTGGACTGTGTTGGATTGTGGTGTCGAGTTCAAGCACTTAAGTTAGTTGAATGACAATGGAGTGCCCACCTTTGACAGGTGTAGACAAAGGAAGGGGTGTAGAAAGCAAAACTCATGATGTGCGTGTATAGACAGTACAGTTGGGATAGATAACGCTGTGCTTCTACATAATCCTATGAGAGGCAAGATCTGCACTAATGGTGGTCGGACAGGATATTATGTCGGCTTCTAGTACTACGGTCATTCACTAGGAAAATAATTATTGAATTTTTGATATAATTCAGGTATAAAAAATAACATAAGTAAGCAGCTACACTCTTTTTTTTTTTTTTTTGTCTTTTTGAGACAGGGTCTCACTATGCAGTTCAGGCTGGCCTTCAGCTTACTTTGTAGCTCAGGCTGGTCTCGAACTCACAACAATCCTCCTGCCTCAGCCTCCCGAGTGCTGGGATTACAGGCATGCACCACCATGCCCGGCTAGCAGCTACACTCTTAATTTACTGATAAGAGACATCTGCTATAATAGTGTCTGTAAGTATAATATCATGTATGCACCTTGTATGATACCAAAACATTATGAAAACAGTTTACAATGTATCAGTTTATCGAATCTGTCTTGTTAAGGTGTCGTGAAACTGTCTGATTGACATTTGTAGTTCAATAAAATAAAAAATTAAAAAAATTAAAAAAAATGTGTTGTCTAAAAAAGAAAATAAATTACATTTCTTGTTACATAGATCTTGCTTTATCTTGGTCTTAATCATAGTCTTAGTTACTCTTCTCTTGTTCCTGGGATAAATACCCGACACCCAAAATGAAGGAAGGAAAGGTTTACTTAGCTCACAGTTAGTGGAGGTTCACATCCATACTCAGCTGGCTCCAAGGCAGAGCGCACAGGGCAGAGGGCAGCCTTTCATGGTGGAAGCAGAGAGCGAGAGCACAAAAGGAGAGGTGGCAGCTGCTGGCTTCTCTTCCCTCCTTACACTGAAATGCAAAGCACCTGCCCCAGGGCAGCTGCAGCATCCACACCCACAATTATCAATCGCAAACTCCAGAAGCCGCCCCAAGACTGCATGAGGCTTTGGGGGGACAACTAGACAGAAACCATAACAACCATCCAGCAGAAAAGTATAAAAATGAGGTATAAAAAGTAAAGCCATATTAATATGCTGAGTTGTAAAAGGCTCAAGTCAACAACTTCTGACATTGCCAGTCCTACAGATAACCCACTACTATTACAGACTACTGGACTATATTGGATTATTTTGCTGAATTCATGCACCAGCAATATTTAAATGGCAATGGAACACCTATCTCTAGCAGAGCTAAACAAAAAAAGGGGATACAAATGAAGGACCATTTTGTATCTGTATATACAAAATAGTTAAGATAGATAATACAGCTTCTCTTAATTTAATGAGAAGAAAGATTTGTACTAATAGTGTTTGGAAAGGATATCATGTCTGCATCTTGTACTATGAATAACCACTATACAGACAACAATATGCAGTGCATCAGTTATTGAAACTATCCTACTAATCGGTTTTCAAACTTTCTCATTGTTATTTGTTTCTGAATAAAATGAATAATAAAAAACAGAAACAAAAAATGTATCACAAATGAAATGATATTTAGTTTTTTTTGAGATGATATTTAGGACCTCATTTTTCTACTCCTGTTATATCAGTGGTTAGTAGATCTGGAACTTTTAAAGAATTACAACAACTTTGGCTATGTGCACATTAAGTCTTTTAAAATAGTATGTACATAGCATTTATGAGCAACTTTCTATTTTAATAATTGTGTATGTGAGAGCTACATCTTAAATATATGTGTGAAATATATATCCAGTCACTATAAGAACCTAAAGTTAAATTATGTTTTATAGCAATTATAAAATTAGTATACTGCAGTTCCACAGGAAAAAAATGCATCTTCAGGTTTTTTAGAGAATAGAAAAGGCAAACGTCAGGGTAACACATTTTACTGCCACGCCCAGCAATAACACCTTCTGCGCTGCATTTCTCCAGTGCACGTAACTGGCTTTCACACTAGTCACTGCTCAGTCAATAAATATTCCACTTGCACTGCTGAGGGCTGTTCATCTACCAGGCAGTCTGCTGAGGAAGCAGATGCAGATTGTGCTTGGTCATCATCCTCCTGGACTTTCTAATGGACAGACTATAAAAGTTATTCATGCGGAGACCAGTGTTTCTCCTTCTTGTTATTGAACCTGAACTTAATGGGCAGCAGGATGAACACTCTGAGCTTCAAGAACTAAACTGGGCACAGGAAGAATTTTCAGGTTGTGTTTTGAGATGGAAATAAATGACAATTATGCACTGAAGACTCCTAGAAAGTTTGCCTTCATGCCAGAGTAAAATTCTTCCCTGGAAGAAAAAAAACAGATGACTAATACTGAGCACAAAATACCTTCCTTATTGCTATTAATTCTAAGTTTGTTTTTCTTAAGGCATCAGAGTTGCAAGTGTAGGACTTGGAAGGTTAAGCATCTGGGTTAAAAACATGTATCTAGACCTTTGCTGCAAAGGAGAAATTGGGAAAATTCTATAACTTCTTGGGTTTTCTGTTTCATCATTGACAAACTGGGAAATGAATCACAGCTTCACATGAATTTCTGAAATGGATTGCATTCAGTAATTTGCCACTCTTTGAAGAATGATTGCTCAGTAAATGTAAGCTGCTATTTTTTTTTTGGCAAAATTAGCCAAAAATATTATTATTAGTTCATTAAAGAACAGACTTTTGATTAAAAGTGTGAAGTGGAAGTAAAATAAAATTATCAAATAAATCAATTAAAATGGACAAACAGAATATGTATTTCACAAAAGAAGACAATCAAGTTGATGCGTTGAAGCCTGACTATAATTGGCTATTAGCAGATACAGAAATATGACAAATATAAATGGGGATACAGAGACAGAGACTTGAACATGGCTGAAGGGTGTGTAAATTATCACAGCCACTATTTGAAACAATATAGAAATCCCTAAAAGTTAAAAACAGAACTGCTAGATGATCTGGCAATTCTACTTTTGGATATTCACCTAAAAGAACAAAATCAGTATGTTAAAGAACCATGTACACTCCCATGTTCATTGTGGCATTATTCATAATAACCAAAGCAGCAGATAAGCTTAAGTGTTCAGCAAGTGAAAAGTGGACAAAGAAAGTGTGCTAGGGAAGCACATGGAATATAGCTCTGACTTACAGAGGGAGAGATGGAAATAACTGACAATTATGCACTCTTGCCATTTTGATGTGTACGAAAGTAGAGGAGAGGGTTGGCTTCTTTAGCACAATCCAGACACAAAATGTCAAATACTACAAGATCCTGTAGAATCTAAAACGATAGAGTTGAATGGTGCTTACCCAGTGCTGGAAGAGTAGTTGGAGTTGGAGAGATGTTGACCATAGAAGGCCCAATGTTTATTTGCCAATTAAAAATATGAAATTTGATGATAGAATAGAAATGGCTAAGGATAAGATATTTGACTAAATTATTTTTATACTACAGTAAAGGAAATACATGAGATGTGGGACAGTATCACCATAATGTCAGAGTGCAGGTTTTTCATTCATGACGTTATTAATGTTTGGATGGCTTATTCCCTTCTCAATTTTAAAATTGCCACCCCATCGATCACACACTGAAAGGGTGTCATCCTTTGTGTCATTAGGCTATTCTAGTCCAAAATCATGTTCAGAAACACTAAAGTGCTTTTCCTAGGGTAAAATTTCCACGGCATGTAGTTTTCTGGTTTTACTTTCCACTAGTGCCGTTTTTATTCCAACAGTCCAAAGTCCAGTAGTACTGTTTTCATCATGATTTCCCAGATATTTTACTTTACTTCATTTCCATATTCAGGTAGATGCAGCCTAAAGTCATTCTGAACTGCTGTGGTGTCTGCTGTGAAATGGAATCAAAATAGGATTTGATGAGTTTGTAATGAAAACGACTAAAAGGAACCCTGCATATAACTGAAATAGCGACAGGTCTTTGAAATAGGAATAGAAGGGTGACCAGAGGCACTTAAGCAAAGAGTTCTATGTTTCAAAGCCAAGTGTCCTGTGACAGACATGATGCAATAAATACTGGTACCCATCTCTGGCCATGCATAGTCCTGGAGTTGACAGAGGTTTGTGAAATTGAATCAAAATAGGATTCGATGTCATCACACTACATGTATGATGACAAAGAGACTTCACTCCATTTTAGAAGTCACTTCAACTTCAGACAAGCTCAGTAAAATCATATGAGCATTCTCATGTGTTAAGCAACTTCCCCTTGTAAGCAATCTGATTTCAGATAAATGCTGTTTCTGACAAATGTTGTAATAACACCATGACTATGACTAACATCATCTGGTTAGATGAATTCTATACTCTGCCTTTCTAAAAAGTACCTGCTAATATTAGAAACTATATTGTTAGTGACCAGACAAGCTCTCATAAAAGCTACTGTATTCCTATCTTTGTGATTAATGCTCCTAACTGGTGATAGTCCAGGGGTGTTGAACATGTATCCTAAATATGCTTGTGTTCGTTCCCATATCTTGTCCTTCCACGACTATCTCTGGTTTCTCATTAGAACACATGTAACAAAAGGGAAAGAAAGAAAAAGAAAAGGAAGACCACAATTAAGAACAATAGTTAAAATGTAAGGCAACAAAATCCCTTCTTCTTTAGCTTGGGAAGATGAAAGTGTACTCTATCACTTTTTAGCAAGCACACACACCATGGACACCCTGAGAAGCACAGTGCAAAGGGCCTCAGGCAGAACACAGTTTGCTGATGTCAGTGTGCAGGGTTTTAGAGAGAGGCTAGACCTATCCTAGTGGACTTAGATTCCACACGTCACTTAGTGGATGATGATTATTTAAAAGATTCTTCTAGATATGATTGTTTCTTTTATGTCTTCTGTGAGCTAAGGTACAGAATGGGATGCACAAGAGAGGCCAAGATTGGACCAACTGGGGGAGTTTATATTATACTCTGATGGTGTATCACACCAGTTAACCTACAAATGTAAATTTTATACACTTGGCATATGTTACATTTACCATATGCCCTAATAAATGCCAAAATAGAACTGATAAGAAGAAAAAGAAGTAATAATAATGGAGAATAAAACATTTATTGGGCTTCACTTCTGAGTCAGGTACTTTGCCAATTGCTTTTTATATGCAATATCTTATTTGTTTCCCCAAGAAAGTATACAAAAATATATCATTTTAAAGCCACATTTTACAGATAAGAAAGCTCTGGAATAAAGCATTTGCAGTCCTGAAGGAAGCAAAATCACTTTGCTAAAATAATTTCTGGATGGAAGAAACATACTTCCACAGTTACAAAGAAAAATGTAATATTAGACTAAAGTAGTAATGGATGATTTCCCAGATTTCAGTCAATAATGGGTGGACTTCATGATTTGTATGCACACTTAAATTCCAGCTTCAGGAATCACTCCTTATTAGAAACTATTATTTGTCTTATTATGCATTTGGCGTTTGTAACTAAAGCAGTATTATATGGAAGCTTAATGTCTTCATCAAGAAGATAAACTAGCATCCTTGCCAAACATGTCATAGTGTTATTTATTTCTAACAGGATAATATTGACCATCAATTATGCCAAATGTTCTTTCTGCTTCCTCATAAACTAAAAAAAAAACAAAGATTAGTAAGTATTAGAGTAATGTTCAAAATATTTCATCCTCTCCTTGTTAAAATTAAAAAGAATGAAATCATAAATTTTTACTAAATAATTTTACATTAATGCCTTTCTGTGCACCAACTAAAACTACTTTGCCCAGAATTTCAAAAACACTTCCACAAGATTTAAGGGTACACTAAGCCTTGCACTGGACATTTTTTGTCATGCTATAACTAAATCTAGGGACTGGGAGATGGCTCAGTGGAATAAGTGCTTCCTTGCAAGCTCAAGGGCCTGAGCTCAATACCCAGCTCAGCCATAAATAAATAAATAAATAAACAAATAAATAAATAAATTAATTAAAATAAAATAAATCTAGGGCCTCACACATCTAGGCAGGTACTGCTAAGTTCCAAGCATATCTGCACCCATTAAGTGGATTTCTTACAATTTCAATAATACATAACAGAACAAACAAAGGCTCCAAACTGGCATAATGATTAATGTGTTATCATTGCATACTTCTGTCTATGGAGACAAAATGGCCCGAGGGCTGTGGTAGTCACATCATGCAGAGTCTCAAGGTTCATGTCCAGCTACACACAGTAGACTTCCTGTCAGGACTTTGCAGAAGAGATCATAGCTATTTCGGGGTTCAGTGTCGTGCAGCACAGATCACAGAACTCAGGAGAAAACAACTATACACAGAAAACTCTCTGTACTGATGATTACTACCTATGTAAGGCAATCTGTATGTCTTTGTTGTAGGTATAAAAGATTGAAGATTTTTAAAAAGTGAGAAGAAAGAATAAGGTGAAAAGCAATTCCAGGGTTGTGTGACAAGCAGTCTGCTCATACCATGACGGTCAATAATACTTCATAGAGGAAATATTGTAATTATAAAAATAATCTCTAGTTTCGAAAACAGTGATTCAGAGAGTGCAATGTAGCATTCAAACGCACAATTCTTAAAGATAGATATAGGTACTTGGTGATGCATATTTTCAGAAGGGGAGCTGTTAGCCTGGAAAAAACTCTGAATGATATATGGTGTTGAGGTTGAAGAGAAAAGCAAGCACCTATTGTGTTGGATGGTGTTGTAGTCAAAGCTTACAAAGTACTAGATTTAATACAGGGCATACACTATAAAGTTATATAAAGTACATATGCTATAATCACCTAGAATCAAATGGAAAAGAATGCAGGAGATGTGTCCACACACTAGAGATCCAAAAAATCCAGTTTAAGGCTTGGATCCCATGGCAATGTCCTTCATGATTTCAGTTAAAGAGCTAGAGCTTAAGGCAATGTCCTTTATGAGTCTACCTGTCAGTCTAGAGCCCATAACAATGTTCCATGCAAGTCTATGTCGAGGATTCTCATTGGGAAGGCCCAAAGTTCAGTAGTGTAAGTTTGGATGTCTGAGCCAGCAGTGTGAAAGATCTGTGCCAGTAGGCTGCAGGATCTGTACTTGAGCCAAGAGTGGTGCATATGGTAAGGAACAGAGCTCTCCAGAAGAAAATCGCAGTCCTCCTCAGCAAGAGCAAAGACCTGAGCTCCTCCAAAGATGAGAACACTTAAGTTCATATCAGGAAATCCAGTGGGACAAGCTTCTCCAGAAATAGCATGCCATCTGCCCTTCCAGTCTTTCTTCTATGTTGTTGGCAGCAATTCTCTGAAGTCTCTTCCATACTCAAAACCAAGCTGACTCATTTAAGTTTGTTGCTCCAAGTCAACCACTAGTTAATCTACCACAGATATAAATGGTACCTTGTGCAAAGGATGAAAGGCCCAGTTTGGGGAAGAAATGGTCAGGCCCAGTACAATGCCTTGGGACTAAAAAAGAATTACAAAAAATTAGCTTATCTAATATCCATTGCTACAAGTTCTGGACATTGAGAAAATTTGGAATTCTATTTTGACAAAATAAGTAGTTATTAGTGTCCTTAGAATATACTATGATGAAGGTAGAAACATTTAAATTAGGTGATAAATTGGAGAGAAAAGAGGCAGAGTATAAACTGTTAAATATATCACATTCATTTTGGTATCAAAATTTTAGCTGTCACACCAGTGTTCAACTACATTACAGTAGGCTATTAAAAGATAATAATTTTATATTTTCCCATCAACTTGCATTGTTGGCTTAAGTCCTTATTGATTTATTAGTTCATTCAATCAATATTCATCAAATGCTTACCACATAATTCTGACTCTTAGTTGCTGGAGCCATTATAATTTAGTAAGACATGTCTATTTCCTTTTTTTAGGGTTTACCATAATAGTGGAGAGTTATAATAACCAATCAACACACAGGGTGAGATCCTGCAGCAAAGAAAATAGGGCTTAATTCTGTCTAGAAAAGTAAGGATAGGGTTGCTGGATGTGCTCTTCTAAATGTTTCCTATTAAGTTGACCTGAAAAGCCAAAAGTTGCTGAAGAGTCAAGAAAAATACTTAACTTTTAAAAGGCCAGACACCCTTCGAGACCATGCTTTCCTGTAAGTACACTAGAACTCGCCTCTGCACTGTACTCTACTCTCCTAAGCTATTCCTCCTAAAGGCGACAATTTTCTGATATAATCAAAATCAAAGCTACAGCACTAAAATCTAATTCTCTGACTCCTTTGCAACCTACAATCACACATAGATTGTGCTTCTTTAAAAAAAAAAGTAAATGACAGCAATGGTAAGGTATGCACCATGTGACAAAGCTAGTCTTCAAAATGCAGAGCACAGTTGGCAGTAAGTTGCTAAAGTGACTACATAGTTCGTGATCCACTCATACATGGGCTAATTTACAACTGCAGACAAATGGTTTTGTGCTGCAAATTGTTAAAATTGAAAGTAGAGATGAAGTATCAAATACTTGGCTCTTATGATAGTTTAGGATGCAGTTGCAAAGACACAGAAATTCTCATTGTACTGCATAGCCACACACAGATATTTTCTCCATACCCCTCTGAATGATGCGATTTGGTGAAATGACAAAGAAAACTTACCTTCCCCATATTGTGCTTGAGTATCTAAAGAACCAGCCTTTTGCCTTGTTACTCTAGTGTGACTTCAGGAATCAAGATATGCAGAGATGAATTCTCACCTGAATAATGCATTGGAATATTATTGTGACATTATATTTACTTTGTAGATAGAACTAGCTTTACTTTTAGAGATTACTACTCTCCAAAAACTGATATGCTCAGTAGAACCAAACTCAAACTACTTGACCTAGAAAACATGCCCTGTGTCGTCATTTCTACTTCACATCACAGTTGGCTGTCCTTCTGTCTTTTAAATGTACATTGTTCTCTCTCTCTTTATATATATATATATATATAAATTCTTCCTTCCTTCCTTCCTTCCTTCCTTCCTTCCTTCCTTCCTTCCTTCCTTCCTTCCTTCCTTCCTTCTTTCTTTCTTTGTTCTCTTTTCTCTCTGCCCTCTCTTGTCTTTCTCTTCCCTGTGCCTCCCCTCAACCCACCCTTTCTCATTGCCTTTACTGTGGTGCTGTAACTTGAACTCCCATGTTTGATGCATAGACATTTATGAGTGCTACCACTTCCTCTTGAATTTTTCCCCTAACCAATAAATAGTGGCCTTTTTGTGTCGTTTGATCATTCTTTGTTCAAAGTTGAGACTTTCTGAGAACAGAATTGCTACTCCTGCTTTTTTCTGTGGTTCTGAGGTATGTAGTATTGTTTTCCATCCTTTGAGTTTGAGCCTATTAATGTATTTTGAGTTAAGTATGTTTCTTGTACCCAACATATTGTTGGATTTTGTTTCCTAATCCACTGTGCTAGTCTATTTCTCTTAATTGGTGAATTGAGTCTGTTTACATTTATGGTTATAATTGAAATGTGTTGACTTACATTTGTTATGATATTTACCTGCTGTTGTTTACTCCTTTGTATCCTGTATTTAATTGTCTGTCCTGTTTGGGGTGTTCCTTCCGTTCTCATTCATGGAGTTCTGGTTATTGTGGTCTTTCTCTAGAACATCTTTCAGTAGCCTGTGGAGGGATAGCTTTGTCATCATGAAATGCTTTATTTGTTCTTTGTCATGGAAGTATTTCACTTCTCCCTCAAACTTGAAAGAGAAGTTTGCAGGGTACGATTGTTTGGGCTGGAATTTGTTTTCATACAGGACTTGAAGAATTCTGCTTCATGCTCTCCTTGCCTTCATGGTTTGTGTAGAGAAGTCAGGTGTAATTATGATGGGTTTTCCTTTGAATGTGAGCTGCTTCCTCTTTCTAGCAGCTTTCAGTATATTATTCTTGTATTGCATTTCTGGAATCTTGACTATCATATGTCTTGGTGTGTTTTTAATGGGGTTGAAGTTATTTGGTGTTCTATATGCTTCAGTTACCTGAATGTTGGATTGTTTCCTCACATTTGGGAAGTTTTCTGCAATTACTTCTTCTCTTATTCTTTTTATATCATTTGTATTGACTCCATCATTCCCATTGATGCCAATTAATGTCACATTGTTCATCTTGGTGTCATCTTGCAAGTGATGGATTATTATTTCCTGCATTCTTGTTATTTTAAGAGATCCTTTCTCACCTTTTCATTAGCTGCACCAGTATCCTCAAGATCTGAAATTCTGTCTTCTCTTTCACTGAAATGGTTTTGTACACCCGTGATTGATATTTTTAGTTCTTCTACAGCTCTTTTACTCTGCTTCATTCACTCTATTTTTTCTGTATTGCTCATTTCAGGAATCCATCATACGAACAAATATGTATTTGGATGAGAAACACTTGAAAGAACCAACAACTGGGATCAACTCTTCCTGAGGAGTTTCTGCACGTTAAAAGAAATTGTCAACAAAGTGAAAAGATAGCCCACAAAGTTTGAAAAAATCCCAACCAATAAGCAATCAGACAAAGGTCTGCTCTCTAGAATATATAAAGAACTAAGATATAACAGGGCCCTCAAATTTAAAGACCCAACCCAGAAATGGACATCTGAGATGAATACACATTTCTCAGAGGACAAAACTAAAGAAGCGAATAAATATATGAAAAAAAAAATGCTCCACATTGCTAGCCACTGGTGAAATGCAAAGTAAAGCAACACTGAGATACCATCTCACTCCAGAAAGAATGGCTATCATAAGGAAATCAACCAACAACAAATGTTGGAGAGGAGGTGGGGAAAAGGGAACCCTTCTCCACAGCTGGTGGGAATGTAGACTGGTGCAACCATTGTAGAGATCAGTGTGGAGACTCCTCAAAAGGGTAGGACTGGAAATCTCATTCAAGCCCACTATCCCTCTACTGGGAATTTTCCCAAAGGATCTGAAAACATTGTATCATAGTGATATATGTTTACCTATGTTTATAGCAGTGCAATGTGCATCACATGAGGAATGGTTGAAAAAGATGTGGCATTTCTATATAATGGAATATTACTCAGCTATAAAGAATGATAGACTTCAAGCATTTATATTGAAGTGGATGATACTTGAACATATACTCATAAGTGAAATACACCAGATACACATGTGCAAATATCGTATAGCTCCATAGTATAAGAAGACAAAAGAAGAAATACAAATAAAAGTGTACAACAACTAAAAAGAATTTATTCAAATAGGGCAAACTGAACAGCATGTGCTGTACGATACTAATCAGCTTTTCTTGTGGACCATTAACAACCTAAGTCTACAGATCAAAAATTGGAGAAAGCAGTCAACATTTGGCCCTAGCCTTTGAAGGTTAGTAAAGACTGAGGACATAGGCAAACCTGTATTGTAACATTATGAAACTCAGTTGTGCCCCTAATTTTCTGATCAAGGAGATTATGGAGCCTCAGAAGAAGGCAGTTGATGATCAATAGTGTGCCTGGGGAGAGCAAACTTTCTCTCAGCCTCTCACAGAGAGCAAACTGGTCAAGCAATGGCCATGACTCATCCACAGAGATGACGCAGAGACAGGATCTACAGAGTGAGGTAGAGGATTGCAAGATAAACCCTGAGGAGACGTCACTGACCTCATCAGAAACAAAAGCTACATTTGTTGTGATATAGGTCCTGCTTTATCTCAGTCTTAACCATCCAGCAGAAAAGTATAAAAATGAGGTATACAGCACAGGGCCATACTAATAGGTTGAGCTGTAAATGGCTACAGTCAACAACTTATTCAGATAACTCACTCTTATGGTGGAGTGCTATACTCTGTTTGATTGTGTTGCCGAGCTTAGGCACCTATAATGGTTTAATGACAATGGAGTGCCCATCTTTGACATGTTTAGACAAAAACGGGGGATAGAAAGGAAGAACCATGATGTGTTTGTATAAACAATACAGTTAAGATAAATATGCAGTACTTCTGCATAATTCTATGAGAAGTAAGATTTGCACTAATATGGTTGGACAAGATATTATGTCAGATGGTAGTACTATGGACAATCACTAGGAAGATGACAATGTAGAAATTATTAATTATTGAAACTGTGCTAAAATTCAGCTTTAAAAAATAAGATACAAAAACAGCTACATTCTCTTAATTTATTGATTAGAGACATCTGCTCTAATAGTGTCTCTAAGTAGAATATCATGTATGCACCTTGTATGATAACAAACCATTACGAAAACAGTTTGCAATGTATTAATTATTGAATCTGTCCTGTTAATTTGATTTGAAACTGTCTCATTGCTATTTGTTCTTCAATTAAAAAAAATTAAAAAATGAAACTTGAACACATGTCCTTCACACAGAGTTGTGTCCCCAATTCTTTTCTTGTTTCTAGCATTTGGTTGTAGTGTCTTGCTAATCACCCAAGCTGGGAGCAAACCTACGATTCTGCTTCCTTAGCCTCTGAGAGTGCTGGGATGACAGTGTGTGAGGTTATGCCTCACTCTTTTGTTGTTTCTTACCTTCATGGTAAATTTCCACTTGCCTATCCAACTAGTCACATTGTGCTGCCTGTTTTCTGCCTCTGCCTTGATCAATTTTTTTCACAAAGCATTTTTAGTCTGTAACAGTTCAAGGTGATCTCTTTCCTCTGAACTCCTAAACCATCACTGACAGTATCATTTGGCAATGATAACAGCAAGATCATGAGGGCCACCGCAGTCATAAAGCAGTGACTGACTTTTTTTTTTTTTTTTTTTTTTTTTTTTTGGTCTTTTTGAGACAGGGTCTCACTATGCAGTTCAGGCTGGCCTTAAGCTCACTTTGTAGCTCAGGCTGGTCTCGAACTCACAACAATCCTCCTGCCTCAGCCTCCCGAGTGCTGGGATTACAGGCCTGCGCCACCACGCCCGGCTAGTGACTGACTTTTATTGAGTAGGAATTTTCAGGACATTTCTTCTTCCCTATTTTCTACTCCAGATATTTTATTCAATATCCATTACCCTCCTTTTTCCGTTTTGTCCACAAAATATTAAATTTGTAGGCTCCCATTTTTTAAAAATTGCCCTCTATTAAAATATAACAAAGAATTCTCTTACATACCATATTACTTATTAAGACATTATTTTAAATCTGTTATAGAACAAAACATGAATCTAGCTATAAAATTCTATGAACCATGTTATTTTTAATGTTGTTATAATATTGATGCACACTACACAAGTACACAATAGACTGACTCAGGATTAATGAAATAATAGCATGAAGTAGGTACCTGTCCCCTGCACAAAAAAAAATTTAATCTAGATTTTAAACTTTTATTCATTTATCTATTTGGTATTGCATCTCCCTATGCAGTTTAGATTCATAGTGATCCTCGGGGCTCAGCCTCCTCAAATTCCTCAGCGCTGGAATTGCACGTGTGCACCACCACATCTGGTCTTGCTGGCCAGCACAGCATCCAGCGATTGAACTTGGGACCTTGGGCTTGTCAGGCAGGCCCTTAGACTGTCTCCCCAGCTTGTATAAATCTAGCTTTAAAACTTCAAATACAAACATTTTATTCCAAGTGTAGTTCATACTCTTCTCAGAATCATCACCTTTGATGAGACAAGGATGGGAAGATTTCTAAGGGATTCTTTGTTTTCACCAAATCTTGACTTTTCTAAGCAAAAACCACTGTGCATCAGTGCAATTTGGACTCCTCTCACCACAGTATGACACTTTCCCTTTCAATTAGTGCTGGGATGAACCTGTATTTTTCCCACCCTTATTATGAGAATTGTTGAGGCTTTTCTAGAGCAGGTTGATTTCCTTTGGAACAATGTGCTATAGCAGCTGACACAGCTAGATTTATACAAGAGGATAAATCTTGACAAATAGCACACAGCAGTTCAATTAACCTGCTTCAGGGAAACTTAATGTAATTGCAGAAATGCAATCACTTTGGCTGAGGTTATAAGATTTGAACCAAACTTTATTACCTGAGGATAAATGTATCAGTATTAGATGTTTGTTTGCCAAGTAAAACCAATACCAAACTAATGAAATTCCTGAATAATAATTGACAATAGAAAAGCAAAAAAGATGCTTAAAATTTCAAAACTAAATGTTAATAATGGCATTAAAAAAACTCGAATCAATTCAGAAAACTCAAACCAACGCTTTCAATCTTTGTTTTTTGATTTTATTATGTTAAAGAAAAGAAAGAATGAGGAGGAAGTAGACTTGCCAGGATAAAATCGGTGTAGCTTTAGAGGAGGGAAGCTTGATTGCATAAAGACAGATTCTACTTTGCAGCTGAGAAGTTTTTGTTTTCCTTTATGAGTAGAAATAACTATTTATAGAAAGGCAACCCTTAAAGTAATAGGGAATTCTAGGTAATAATCATCAGTCCCTTTGCATGTGGATTTCATTGTTTCAGGCTGTGGGGTTTGTCTCAACTTCAGTGCTCTAAAGAAGCCCATCTTATATAATAAATTACATTTCTATAAGGAGAAGGAAAGGATACTGGAGAAGACCCACTGGGAAACATAACCAGTGCAATCAGACTAGATTTCTTTTAAAATTTACCAGAGATACAATTGTTATCACTCTGCATCTAAAAGACTCTACTCCTGCTCTGCCAACTGTGTTTGCTTCCAAGGCAGTAGGTTCTCATCCAATTGTATCTTCCTAATAACAAACAACATTTGTGAAGATCACTAGAGTGTGTAATTATCTCTCTTACTCATCATTTCACTTTTTATAACAATACTCTAGGGTAAATTCAAAATGTTGTAATATACTTCAGGTCCTATAGTTAATAAATGGGATGGAGACTTCCAACTCTTGGTCTTACATTATTTTTGCTTTCTGACTGTATTTGATAAAAATTATACAAATGTTCACTTCATTAGCTTTAAAAAAATAAATTATTTATGTCATAGTTTCCAAAGTAATCAGAGGGTTATTTTTTCAGTGTTTTAGGTTTATCAATGTAAGATCTGAGTTTAAACTTTTGGAGAGAATGTTCATAGTTATATGAGAGATGATCATGTGATTCATATTTCCTTGTAAATAAAAGCAATAAATTCACTAAAACAAATAGTGCATGATTCCATAGTCATTTCATTCACTGACAATTTAGAAGTTTGATATTAACAAACTTATAGAGAGAAAAAAGTATTTGTATATAGTATGTGACTGTATAACTTGCAATATTTTCTAAGGCAATTTGAGCAAAGCACATCAAAATAAAAATCAAATACATGTTCTGACTCAGTATTTTCACTCAGAATGATTTCATTTGTGTGCACACACTGATAAATTTACATATATATAAGTATAGGTATCCATACAGTTGCTCATACATTGCCACTTTCCATAACACTGTATATCAGCAATAACTTTGGACAAAGCAATGCAGAGCCTATCCATCATTTGGAGTATTTTTCAATGAATTATGATATATGGCACTGTTTTGTCTTCAAAATAAATGGATAACAGAAAACGCATAATTCAATTCAGTGT
>PVKA01025218.1:0-14143 GCA_004027165.1 Ctenomys sociabilis
AAAAAAAAAAAAAAAAAAAAAAAAAAAAAAAAAAAAAAAAAAAAAAAAAAAAAAAAAAAAAAAAAAAAAAAAAAAAAAAAAAAAAAAAAAAAAAAAAAAAAAAAAAAAAAAAAAAAAAAAAAAAAAAAAAAAAAAAAAAAAATAATATAAGAAAGCAAAAGTTTGAAAAGCTAAGTTACATCTAAGGGCTGACAAAAATTAGAACTTAACATAAAAGCCAGCAATATACCTATAGCGCCAGCTACACAGGAAGCTGAGGTGGGATAATCATGAATTTGAGGCCAGGCTAGAGAACATAGGGAGTGCTATCTCAAAAAGATCAACAGAATAAGATAAAATCAAAAGCGATATTTCCTATGTTGTTACTTCTCATGAAGATTCTTCGATGAGGATTATTATTACTGCTACTGGCAGATGAAGAAATCAAGGCTCAGGAATACTAAGCAAGTTGCCCACACCCTCAGAGTAAGTGGTATGACTCACACCCAGACCTTCTATATGCAAGGCTAATGGCCTTTATCTTATAAAACACACTTGTATGTGAAATCTTCCTGATATTCACTGTCATACTTTTCTGTGCTTGAGATCAAATCTAGCATGCAAGCCAAGCATTCTACCACTAAGCTACACCACCAGACTTCCATTCAATTATTAATTATTGCATGTGTCCAGCTGTCACATATCCAAATACAGTGAACATCAGCTATCTAGAACCTTTGTTTAATGTGCTATTTGAGATGCAAGAACTTTTGAGAAGCCACAGGCTTAAAGGTCGACTTTGATCATTCTTAAAAATTGCTCTTCAAACATATGAAACTTTCTCTAATTCTTCAGTCAGGATATATAGAAAGTAATTATTTCCTGATGCCTAAGGCCAGCTCTTCTCATGCCTGCTCAGCCACAGTGTATATACATCCTCATAGCTTTCCTTCTGGCTTATGTCTAGATATCCCCCCAAAACCTCATGCACTCATAGCTAGGGATTTTCAAAGGTGGCTGGCTAGAGTGTGTGATATCTGGATTAGTCCCTTAGTTGGTTTAACATAGTTATGTGTGTTGCCAAATGAACTTACTGAAGAGGAAAGCCCTATCCTGGGCAGGGGTGGCATTACTTAATAGGCTTGTACCCTGGATGGAATAAAAGGGACAGAGAGAAATTTGAAAAACTACTGGCAAAAATTAGAACTTCACATAAAAGCCAGTAATGTATCTATAGTGTTTCCTGCCTACCCTGCCATGGACTGTTTCTCCTCCATCATGCCCCTCTGCCGCGCTGCCCTCCCTTGGAACTAACATACTATGGACTGAAGTCTCTACAAACTAAACTGTGAGCTAAAATAAGCCTTTCCTCCTTTACCTTGTGCCACACCTTCCAAGCCCAACGAAGAGTGTCACAGCACAGGTACCAGCACTAGGGTGCTGAGGATCCAGAGAAAGAATCACCTGCTTTCCAGTAGAACCTCTCTAGAACCTACCGTAGGCTACCACAGTGCCACAGCAACATTCTGCATCCTTTTGTTCCCACCTCCCAGCCTTGGCTACCTCTTACAGTTCTCACAGACCCCAGCCCTTTCCATACCATCCTCCAGCCCTGCCATTTCCAGTTCTGAGCTTGATACCTTCAGTTCTTTTCTGAAGAAGTATCATGCAAAAGAATGGGGTGTGTGAGTTTCCCTACCCACAGCAATAAAATGATGCATCAGGGCCCCTCTCTCAAGTCTCTGTTGCACAACAGTGGAAAGACAAGGAGTTGGACAGAAACACCAGGAGGGACCACAGCCTCCTGCCCACGCACCCCATCCTTCCATGGGCCACACAGCAAAGCCCTCTGTGGCCCAGACCTTTTCTCTTTCCTTCTGCACGGAATTACTGTTGTGGCCTCAAACCCAACCTGGAAAATGTAGCATGCCTGCCCACCTTCTAACCTCATTGCCCACAACTCCTTGGCATAAGCCCTGTTTTCCAGGCAAACTAGGCTCCTTGATGATTTCAGCACATGTGTGTTTTATGTTTGCCTCACTCAGGAACTTTGCCCACATGACTTCTCCAGAAATGCCCCTATCTTTCCTTAAACCCTGTCACCTTTCAAATGCCTACTGTAGACAAGGACCTGACCAAGAACCTACTCTGTGGTGCTAGGTGCCAGGATACACACACTTGTAAGGCAGGTAGAGTCCCTGCTCAGAAAATAGCCATGAAAAGTAACCACACAAGTGAGAATGGTGGAAAAGCCTCCTGCGACCTCTCTGGTCATACACCCTCTTCCTGGGATACTGCCACCACTACCAGCTGCAGTGTCCACCCAAAGCAGCCCTCAATAGTTGTCTGTTCCTCCCTCCCCTACCGGCTCTAAGACACTCTTCTCCACTTTTAAGGTCTTTGGCTATTGGCCTCCTCCTCCAGGAGAACTTCCACAGTCCACTGCCCTTAACGCTCACTCTGCTGGGTTAGGTGGACCTCTTTGTAAGCGGCCCTGTGCTGAGTCTCGCTGACTTACAATACCAAACTGCAATCCAGAGAGCCTCTGCCTGTAGCCTCAATCCCTTGGGCCAGCGTGCCATACAAAAGCCACCATCCCTATAGGACCACCTCACGGCGACATGAACAGTGCATGTGGGGCCCATGTGCAGTCACGTTGCACTGCTGACCAGATCCGCCTGGAGTGGCTCTGCCCTCTCTTCACAGACCTAGCTGGACACTTGTGCTTAGCAGTCATTCCTAGGGTCAATGAAAGATAATTTTAACTGTTCTATTTTGCTCAACGTTATTATCTCGGGTGGTTCTTTCATAGATTTTCAGCACTTTGTACATGCTGCTTTACAGAAAAGTTAGTGCCATAGGCAGACACAGCTTCAACCAAAACAGCATCTCTCAGGCTGTGGCTGTAGCTCGGTGGCTTGGTGCTTCCTTACCATGAGGCCTTGGGTTGCATCCCTGTCATCGCCACAGTCATCATTGTTGTCATCCTTCCCTATTCAGCCCCTAAAATTGTTCAGGAATTGGAAAGATGAAAAATGTTAATTAATGACTATTAATCAAACATAATATATAACACCAGAAAATTCAATGGGGGAGAGGGGTTGAATCAAGAGTGTGGGCTCAGAAAGAGAACATTTAAAAGGAAGTAAAAGTTAAATCAAATTTTGTAACTGCAACAGGCATTGGGGAGATGACAGTATTGCATAAAGCCAGTCGGAGATGGAGTTGTTTCAAATTCTTGACTAAACGGTTCAGGTTTCTTGGAGTATTAGCTCCCCAGAAGAAGTGACAGTTCAAACTGTTTCAGAAAGGATGAGTAGGTATCTAAGCTGGTGGGAAGTAGGAGATACTCTTGCTAGGGAGTGCAGTGCTGGCATAGGCCACAAGGCAAAATGCGATATTGCTTCACTCTCCCGCAGTCTCCTATGAAAACTGCATCAGGTCCACAGGCAGCTGCAGTACAGCACACGTATGTGCAGGCAGCTACCTACCATGCTGAAGATCCACTCAGCCAGCTGCTCTAGAAGCCACAGTGCCACCACCACAGCCACCACCACCACAGAAAGGCAGTTGTCATGGCTCAAGGACTCACCACCATAGACTGGCATTTCGAGCATTCGCCTACTAGGCATACAGTAGGCATAGTAGGCAACCCATGTGTACAGGGAATGCTCATGGCTCATCCAAAAGACATTAGGTCACAAAAGAGCAGAACACATACAGAAGTCTTGCTCAGGGATTGGAAGAACACCCTCCTAGTATAGCTTGCAGCCAAATACCTGTCCAAGGTGTTGCCCCTTGGCATGGCTGAATCCAGCGTCTGAAGACCCACAATTGGGAGAGAAGAAGGACCACTCCGAAGGCATTCAGAAAGTTCTCATGCAGGATAGAAAGCTACAGACCATCACAATTAACATTATTTTTTAATTTTATTTTATTGAGAGAAAAATACCCCTGAGACAGTTTCAAAGCCGATTAATAGGACAATTTCAATAATTAATACTTTTTACATTGTTATCTTCCTAGTGGTTATCCATAGTGCCACAGTTAATATTATTAACCACTGCGACAAATACTGTTTTGATAGGAGCAGCAAATTCACTGTACCTTTAGAAAGGAAAGCATTTACTCTGATGATCATTAAATAGCTGAGCTCTGAAGTGTTGCATTGCTGGGAAACTCAGTCTCTTGAAACTCACTAGTGATCCCTTCCTCAACTGGGTCTGAGCAGGAAACACTGAACAAGGCACAGGAGGGAGCCAGCAATAAATCCATGTGTGTCAATCAGCTTTCCATCATTGCAACAAGTATCTGAAGTCATCAACTTATGAGGAGAAAAGGATTATTCTGGCTCTTGGTTTAGAGCTCCAGTCTGTGTTAGTTGGCCTTGTTGCTCTGGGCATATCAAGGCTGGAGCTGCCTGTCTCATCCCCAGAATGGTAGAAAAGAGAGAAAGATGGAGCAGAGGCCCTGCCACCCCCTTCAAGGGCACGTCCCCATGACCAGAAGATGTCCTACTAGCCCCATTTCTTAGATGCTGCCACTTCCAAATAGAATCACCTAGGAGCTGTGCATTTAACACATGGCCTTGGAGGGTTATTTCAGATCATGTCTCAGTTGCTCTTCTCTAGTTGCTAGGACAAATACCAAACACCCAAAAGTAAGAAAGGAAAGGTTTATTTAGCTCACAGTTACTGGAGGTTTCAGTCCACACTTGGCTGGCTCCAAGGCAAGGTAGCACAGGGCAGAGGGCAGCCATCCATGGCAGCAGCAAGGAGCAGAGTACGGCAGGGAAGAGTAGCAGCAACCATGGCAACGTGGAGCAAGCTTGTTTCCCTTAGTTGCATTCAGGCTGTCCACCCCAGGCTGTACCCATAATCTCAGCAGCACGCACACCCATAATCCCAGCACTGGATCATGAATTAATCACAAAATCTAGAAGTCTTCCCCATGACTGCATGAGGTTTTGGGGGGACAGCTAGACACAAACCATAACACTAACTAAAGCACAATGCAAATGTAAGATCTCTGTAGAAAACTCTTGCCATCACGCACCCCTAAGATGTAGGAACAGATATCTGCTGACAAGGTGTGATTGAACATCCAGCTCTTCTGATTAAAAGCCAGCACTTCTGTGGGTACCACTCACTTGGTGATCAGAATACCACTGTATGCAATTCATGTATCCCTTCCTCACCAAATGAAAGGAAACCCCAGAGTGGAGGGCAGACAAGGCAAAAACTCTTAGGGACTACTGAAGCTAAGCGTTGAGTAGACACAGAGCTCATTGTACTGTTCTCGCTACTTCTATGTATGTGTGAAAATGCTCATAGGAAAATAATTTTAATAAGTGGTCTCAAAAGTTCTGGGCTCCTCATCCTACTTTTAAAACACCATCAAGGCTTTGAGATTTAAAGGATCATGGGGCGGGGGGCAGCGAGATAGCTCAGTAGTCGAAAGCACTTGCTTAGGCAAGCTTAGGCAGACACAGGGGTTCGATTCCTGGCACCACATGCCATGCCAGCCACACCCTCAGGGTGGGCTGAGCCAGCCAAAATAAATAAGTAAATAAATAATCGTGGGTGACATGAGATTTTAAACTACCCCATTTGTAGTATATGCAAAATAATGATTCTTACGTGATTGCAGAAAAAAAGGGGGGGAAAAGTTGTGGAAGAGGAGAGGGAAGCAGGAGGGCACTGAGGGTGTGATCCTATGTGAGAGATGGACCAGCTCCCTTCCCTGCCCCATCACAGCTCAGCTCTGGGCCTTGGGAGGTGCATGCTGCTGTCTGTGTATTGTTCATTCTTCTAAAATTAGAACACTGTCCCCATAGGCGTGTTTGGAGGCTATAATTACAAAAGATATTGAGAACTTGGCACATAGTAGGCATTCAAGAAATCTTGACTGTACTTTATCTGTGCTTACCAAATAGATACACTCAGGAGAGTCTTTGCTTTACAAAGGAATTCACCACAGGGTCCCTTTAAGCCCTCAGCCCCATGAGTGCACTTTAAATGGGATTGAGTTTGCAGAAATCCATTTACACATGACTTTTCAGAAACGCAGCCAAGGCACTAATGAAGGCAGGCAGATCTCCAGTGAGAGCTCCCGGGGCACACTCTCTCAGCCTCAGATCCTGTCCAGCAGGATTCTCCGAAAGACTGGAGACTAAAAACATCTTCTCTGAAAACCCACAAAGACTCACTGGCTGCCCTCTGGGAAGTCTTTTTTCCATGCATATTTGGGAGGGCTGTGGTGTCCACAGCGATGGGTCCAGGCTTACGAGGACAATAGCAATAGCAGTTGGCTAACAACATTAGCTAACATTTATTGAGGGCTTCCTGTGTGAGAGGCGCTGTTAATTCCCACGCATTATCCTGCGCAAGGCAACAGAAGCTCATGTCTGCATAACCACAGCAAGTGCTTGCAGATCAAAGAAGTACCCATATGCCTCATAAAAACCTTACACTGTATTATCTTTCTCACTGATTTTCAGATAGAAATACTGAGGCATAAGGTAGATAAGTCATTTGCCCAAGGTTACCCAACTGTACATGATGGGTTTGTTAAAATAGGTCTGGCTCTGAAGTCCACCACTCTACAGACCCACAGGTAGGCATCCCATCCCCCTACCCCCAGCAGCTCTAACAGAGACAGGGCTACAGACAGAGAGTCCCTGAGGAAGGCGCTGCCCCTCCCGCTGTCCCTTCCCTGTCTCACTTAGTCCTCTACAAGCTGTTGTCAATTGCACTAAAGTATTTACAGCAACCAGCAACCGCTGACACCTCTGCCCACGTGGGCTATAATTTGATGCTCGAGTTGTTAAACAGCCGCTTTCAAGCGCTGCACTCTTCACACATGAGTGTCTCTCCCAAGAGCCAGGCTGGCTGTCTCCACCACTCCTGCTGCCCACCCGCCCATCTCTCCTGCTGGCCCCAAGCGTGTGTACACGTGTACATATCCCAAACACCCACTGATGGCACCACACACAGTCACCATCACAGAAGGATCTCAGCTGTCTGTTGAGCACACAGCCACTAACTCACATGACATGTGTCACACACACACACACACACACACACAACCTCACCCCATTCAACATACCTTATGTCCTCAACACACAAGACATCACAAAGAGAACAGCTGGTAATACTCCGTGCAAAGCATATGCACCAGTAAGTGACTCCTAGTAATTAATGCCCAAATACATTTCCAGGACATATGCTCTCCCCTATGTAATAATTTGTCAGAAAATTATCTACCTGCTTGGCTCTGCATTAGGATAATCAGACAAATACTCAATATCTTTTTCCATGTACTAGTGTTAAATGCAGCTGTCACTGGATGCATTTATACCTGGATGTGTTTCCATGCTGGTGAATCTGTCTAAACCTCTGAGCTCACTATCATGTGGTGGGGCTGTGTGCAGTGTTGGGTGGGGGCCCACGGTGTGCAAACTAGCTGCCTGTGTGGCTCTTTGTATAAAGCAGGCCCGGCCCTTTGACTATTGCAGCCCTCTCCCCCAGGGAGTCTTTGCTGAGTTGGACTGCCTTCTGCATAACAATGTAAGAGCAAACACATCCCCAGTCCCAGAAACTCAATTTCCATGCCACCCCTGCTAATGTAGCAATGGGAGTGCTTCAGCAAAAGACAGCAAGTGATGGACACAAGGGCCATGCCAGCAAAAGAGAAACTATGGCTCATCCACCCAAGACAGAATAGATCTGAGGACATGAGCTCATCGGTATTCACTGTAAAGATGGCCCAGAGCATTGAGATCTGATCTGTTAGGGTCTGAGAAGGATGCAGATCTCAAGCCCCTTTAGGTTCCTTTGGAGTCCCTTGGGCTGTAAGGACAGAGACCATTGTTAGTCTCCTCTAATGGTGCTGAGGGAGGGGAGGCTCCACAGAGGGCTTGGGACAGAGTGAGTGAGCTAAAAAGGAGCCCCATGGAGCTGCCTTCCTACAGAGGCTTGAGCCTGCAGAGCACAGAGATTCAGACACAGTGTAGGGACAGACTAGAAAGAGAAAGCAGAAAAGAGAGAAGCATATAAAATGAAAGGGAGAAAGAACGTCCTGGTAGGAAGCATGGGGAGACAAGCAGAGGCCCAAGGCCCCAAGACTGCAGCAGAGATGGAAGGACAAGCACCGCCTCTTGCAGCAGAAGTGCAGAGCGTAAGGGATGAAAAGGCTCCAGACCAGAGGATCTCTCCCGCAGCTTTAGTGAGCCACATGGACAGTAGCCCTGTCCTCTGACACTCTGGATGGCTGCAAGACCTGAAGGAGATGCCTCTCAATCCCCGATGGGCAGAGCAGGGGAAGAGATTGCACACTTTCCCAGAAGACCCGCCAAAGGACCCCAGCAGAGAAGAAAAGGCAAATCTGAGCATGGTGAGGGGAGTGGCCACCTGGACCCACAGATTCAGAAGCTGAGCTCAAGTCTGGATGCTGCTATTGGGCGTGTGAAGCTGCAGCAGCAGGAGCTTCTGCAGAAGCAGCCCTGCGTACACCCGCACGGGGAGCACTGGCCAGCAATGTCCCTGAGCCTCCTCCTGAATCAAGATGAGGGGAGAAGCTGCAGCAGGGCGGAGGTACTGTGGGCAGTGCTCTGCCAGTATAAGGATGTCACTATTATTGTTCTGCATGTACCTGTATGTGGCCTGCCTCACCCCACACAGGATTACAGGGACTGAGAGGCCAAGATTCCTAGAGGGGCAAACGGGTGGCCAGAGGAATGAAGACAGAGGCAGTGAGAGGGCAAGAGACCTCCCAGGCAGGAAGCCCATTTACCCAGGCTTTCAACATTTATTCACTAAGCACTGGCCAAGCTGTGCCCCTCTGGGCCCCTGCAGTCAGTGAGCCATGGGACTGGGTCTGCACGAGAAGTGTGGTCAGAAGTGTTATTTGCCACCTGCAGAAATAGCCTTGAAAAAGCATCTCCTGGAGCTGGGGAGATAGCTCAGTGGCATAAACACCTACCTGGCAAGGACAAGGTCCAAAGTTTGATCCCCAGTACAGAAAGAAAGAAAGAAAGAAAGAAAGAAAGAAAGAAAGAAAGAAAGAAAGAAAGAAAGAAAGAAAGGATCATCTCCCCCTGAATCCAGTATTCTTTCTCTCCCCCCTCTGTTGACCCCATTTAAAGCACCCAGTGGATGTTGCCAAGGACCCAGAACTCAGGTTCACAACCCCAAAAGGGCCCATGCGTAGAATTTGTTGAAAAAGATTATTACTTTCACAAATCCCTAACCTGAAATTTAGCAGTTTATTCCATTACAATGGCAGATAACCCACCACAGGTACCTGTAATTTTGCTATTCATAGAAATTATAGGTATTTATTACACAGCATGTTAAATTGTTGCAAAAATACCTGAAGGCCACTGAAGCCAAACAACCTTTGAAATTGCACTGCTAATCCCATTGCTATATTTTCTTAACTTTTACATTACTGTATCACAAGTGTATTCAATTATTTTATTACAAGTCTATAATTTTTTTAATATTTTGATACTTAAATTTCAATATAATGATCTCTTTTGTAGTCCAGTAAATTTGACTTCATGTATTTAAAAAAAACTTGCCAGGCCAGGCATTGTGGTGCATGCCTGAAATCCCAGCACTCTGGAGGCTGAGGCAGAGGATTGCTGTGAGTTTAAGGCCAGCCTGAACTGCGCAGTGAAACTATGTCTCAAAAAGACATAAATAAATAAATAATCTTGCCAGCTGTGGTTTGCCCAAGGGGTCCACAGTATAAAAAAAGTTAGCACCCCCACAACAATGATGAGCCCCTGGGCCCCAGAACAACTACATAGAACTCAGTGCCCCCACTCCTCCAGCACCACTGATGCAACACCCTGATTAGGAGATGAGTGAAAAACAACCTTTGTCCAACAACGGAGACTTTGAGGGCCATATAGGATCAACCGTGTGGTGATGGGGAGTGAAGAGAACAGAACCCCCCTCCCCCCGTGCCAGCTCTGCGGACTCACGCTTACCCCACCCAAGCATCCTCCCCTGGCTCCCAACCTTCTGCTGTCCAATTCTCCCAACCTTCAAGGCCTAATTCAAATGCTACTTCCTCCAGGAAGTGTCCTGTTCCACCTCTTCCTTTACAGATTTTACTCCCCTCAATCTGAAGCACTAAGAGACCATGAGCCTCCCCAGGTAGGAAGCTGGATACATTCCTGCTTGTCCCCCAGCCTGCACCCCATGGCTCCATGAACTGAGTCCCGGCATGCTTGCTGTGTCTGCCACATGGGAGGCGGGCAGGTCACCAGGGATCTATCTGTGTAACTCCACTCTATGTAAGGCCATCCAGAGTGTGTATGTTTAAGGAAAATACAGTGTATGATTCAAACAGAAAAACAATGTATGAGTGCTTGTCCACCCTGGGGCCTCCGCCTCCCTTATTTGCACATTTCCAGCCCACGCTGGATTTTCTACCAGTGCATACTACACTCCAGGTCTCTGGGAATTGTTCCCATATATCTGCATTTTGCTCTCTTCAGTTTCAATTACCAGCAGCTTCTGCAGTCCAATAATATAAAATGGCAAGTGCCAGAAATAAACAATTCATCAGTTTTAAATAACTTTTATTACAGTGTATTGTTATAATTATTCTATTTTAGTATCATTGCTGTTAGTCTCTTTCTGTGTTTAATCTGTACATTAAACTTTATCATAAGTAAGAATGAGTATGGAGCAAAGAACGTAAGACCTGTAGTACTTGGGGTTCAGGCATGCTCTGTGGGGTCCTGGGACAATACCCTCCATGGATAAGAGGGCACTACTATAGTTTTGACAGCCAGATAAGACTAAAAGTCAGGAAGGGGTTAAAAACAAGATGGGTCCTCTCCAACCCTAGTGAATGAGGTATCCTCCAGGGTCCCAGGCTGAGTCAACTGGCTTTGTCCCACACCCTTGAAGCCTTCACCCAGCCCCCTGCTTCTTCTCCTACCCCACCCCACCCCAACAAGCTCTTGGAGCCCTTGCCCCTGGACTGGAGAGTTCATCCTCTCTGCACACCCTGGAAAGGAGAGGGCGCACGCGTGCGCGCACATGCACGTGTGTGTACACACACACATACACACACCTGTTGCTGCTGCTGCTGCAGGGACTAGAAGGAGGTAGGGAGGCAGAGAGGCAGCTCTGTGGTCCCCTCTTTCGAAGCTTGATTCCATGCTCCTTTTGTCTCCAGGACAGAGAGGCCCTGAGCTTGAGTAAAGGCTCCTCTCTGTTCTCGGGTTATCTTGCATCACTGGGGCTCAGATCCCCAGTACCTGCTCTAGATATGTTATTCCCTCTGCCTCTCCCCCTCCACACCTGGAGACCACTAGGTGCGATCAGGGGCACACTGCTGAATGCCACTAACTCCCTTGTCTTTGGGGAATGACACACACGTTTTGGAGGCTTCACACTGGGAGGTGGAGTGGAGCGATGCATCTGTTTCAGTTCTTGCCTTCCGGAACTCCCAGCCCGGTAAAGAAGGTGGAGCAGTAAGCAGAAGATAATACATCCAAATTAATTTTTTAAAAATACTAAAAGTAGCTGAACACTGTGGTATATTCTTATCACCCCAGGTACTCAAGAGGTTCAGGCAGGATTGCAAGTTCAAGGCCAAACCTGGACAATTTACTAAGACCCTGTCTCAAAATTAAAAAATAATTTCAGAAGTATGGGAGTATAGTACAGTGGTAAAGTATTTGCCTAGAATGTAAGGTCCTAGTTCAGATCCCAGTACCTAAATAAATAAATAAATGCCATGGAAGACCTGGAGACAGAATCAAAACACAGCTGATGGGACTGGCTAGGTAAATAGCAGAAAGGGAGAGAAGGAACAATCAAACCATGTTAAAAAAAAAAAAATAATAATTCTTGGACTTAAAGGGTTAGCTCTGATTCCTATGATCACTCCTTTGTTTTTTATTTTTTGGGGATTGAACTCAGACCCTTGCGCTTGCCAGCCAAGGGCTTATTCTACTGAGCTAACTCCCCAGCCCCTTAGAATCACTCCTTTAATCAACAACCATTTATTATGCCAAACATCGTGCTAGGTAAAGAGATCTCAGAACTAAAATGAATCTCATATCCCAAAGCTGGCCTAGCTTCTATACACTGCTTGTGAGAGACAGACTGCCCCTTCTAACTCTGAGGATCTGGAAAAAGAAAACAGGGTCTGAAGATATTGTGGGTGCCAGAATGGAAGAGTGAGACCCTATTTGCTGGGTTCCAGGAGGACTGTGTTATCAGGACCTCTCTGGGGCTGACAGTGGCCCTCCGGGAGGGATTCTGGCTGACCATGGTAGCAGTGACTGGTGACCCCAGTGCTGAGAGCTCTGTTGACTGAAGTCAGACAGGATGGAGTTTGGAGTGAAGATGTACACATTCACACACACACACACACACACATATACACATACACTCAAACCTATCAAACTTGGGGAGTGAACACTGCCCTAAATTAAATCCTTCAGCCATTCTCTCTGGAAGTCCAAGGAGTTCTTCCTTCAGAGCCCACATCATAGTGGTCATTAAATATGCATTTGTGTGTTTCTTTCTCTCCTTCAATTGACTGTCACCAATCACATGTATTTTGTTCTTCAATGTAGGGTAGAAGGCACAAAATGTGTCATAAGACTGTTGTTGGGCCATGGAGATGGCTCAGTAGAATAAATGCTTCCCTGGCAAGCTCAAGGGCCTGAGTTCAATCCCTGGTTCTGAAAAAAAAAATAAAAAAAAGACTTGTAGCTGGGCACACTGGAGCACAGGGTCATTTCAACTCTCTGGAAGGCTGAGAAAGGATGATTCAAAGCTTGAGCCTAGCCTCAGCAACTCAGCAAGACACTTTCTCAAATTAAAAAAAAAAAAACAAAAAACTAAACATTGGGGTGATGCTGGGAATACAGCTCAGTGGGAAGTCACTGGGCTTAACACTGGGTACTGAGGTGGGAGAAAAACACTGTTGAAATAATCTGAGACTGCTGAGTGGACATGGAAGGACATTCCAGGACACAGGACAGCCTGATGATAATGCATTTTATGAGAGAGAGAGAGAGAGAGAGAGAGAGAGAGAGAGAGAGAGAGAGAGAGAGCGCCCAAGAAAGTAAGGAGCTAGCCGGGCGTGGTGGCGCAGGCCTGTAATCCCAGCACTTGGGAGGCTAAGACAGGAGGATTGTTGTGAGTTCGAGATCAGCTGGAGCTACAAAGTGAGTTTGAGGCCAGCCTGACCTGCACAGTGAGATCCTGTCTCAAAAAAAAAAAAAAAAAAAAAAAGACAAGAAAGTAAGGAGCTACCTGAATCTTTGGTGAAGACTTTGTGTGGCAAGGCTGACACTGGGACAGGGGTACAGGCACAGAAAGGCACTTGCAGTCCTGACCCACATGGTATCGATCCCTCTGGAGACCTCCTCGTCAAACCCAACCACCTTCTTAAGGTTGCCAACTAACTCCTCCATCCTGGAGCTGTAGGGTATGCTTGGCCAGGTAGCCTCCATCCAAGTGTCCCAGAACTTCCTGTAACCAATCTAGGGGTGGGGCAGGGCACAATCGCTAGACTGCAAGAGCCAGGACAAGTTTAGTCTAATTGGGGCAGGATGAGGGGCAGGAACACAGTACTCAAGTAGCACATCTCAGCCTGAGATCTGCTTAGGGTCATCCCTGCTGGCGCCAAATTAAACCACCTCAGAGCAAGACACCTTAGTGGCTAGCAGGTCCTTTCTTTTTAGCATAGGTCATCTGCTCTGAAGCAAGGTCCTCCTGGCTTACAGAAGGACCTCCAGATTAAGGCCAGGTGTGGCAGGATCACCTCTGTTAGCACAGGGCCATTCTTAGCTCAGAGTAGGTAAGTCCTGCTCTATGCAAGGTGAGCTCCGGAGACTTTGGGGTCAGCGGCGCCCCCAGGTGGCTGGACCAGGCCGGCGCTCGGAATCAGGTACCCCGGAGGGTTTCAGGAACCTCTGTCCCTAGTTCTCCGTCCTCGCCTCTCTCACATTGGCCCCGAGGAGTCTCCCCAGAAAAACCCCGGCTGCTTCCCAATACTCTTTGCACACATGTTAAAGGCTCCTTTTGCTTACAGAATGTAATTGGGGTGCGCGGACGTGTCTGAAATCCAGAACCCCAGTTGTAGCAGGAGGAGAAACATCACCGGGAAAATCCAGCCACCG
>PVKA01025218.1:14243-33328 GCA_004027165.1 Ctenomys sociabilis
CGACTCCTGCCCTACTCAGGTTTGGAAAGACTTCTCGTCAGCCCACCACGCAGATTCCAGTTTCTCATCTGCCTCTCCAGTTCCCCCAACTTTCACATCCTGGAAGGGTTTGCAGAAAGAAGGGCTAGGGCCTGTCTGGGACAGCAATAAAAGGGACTGGATATAGGCTCCCTTTCGCTTTCAATGCCACCTTTTCCCAGGGCTGCCACCTACACAATGGCTGGGGCTGAGTATGCTGCGGACTTGGAGGCAGCCGTGGGGCTTGTCCATATGCCTCTCCTCCACAGAAAAGGCGTCATCACCCTGCCCACCAAGACCTGGATACCTTTCTAGGGCCCTACCAGAGGCAGGAAAAAAACTAGAGACCCACTGAAGCCCCTCAAATCCAGAAACGTGGGGATCTAACCTCTGGATATATGGGCACTAGTAGGAGAAGCCCCAGCAGCTACCTGAAATGTGTCTGCAGAATCCAGCACAGGCCCATCCCTAGCACTGCATCTGAACACCGGTACACACACACACACACACACACACACACACACACACACACACACACCCCTCCAAAGCTCCACAGTTCCACCACCACATCTGACCAGGAAAGAACAGCTGCCACCAGGGCAGCCTAGGGCCTGGACCAGATTTTCTCCCTTTATTCTTCATTTTGTGTTAGGCCTGTGGTTGGCGGGGGGCACAGGAAACAAGACTTAGAGCAGCCAGGTGGGCTGGCTCCGGGCAAGATTCTCTAATATACTTGAATAAGCAGGGAGAGAGGGAGGTCAGATCCTTGGAAAAATCTAAAGGGAAAGAGATGATTAGCTGGCAAATTCTGACCATACCCACACGCACACACCCTTCCTTGGTTCCTAGCATGTTGCTGGGGCCAGGCTTTTGGTGCTGCCTGAGGCTGACTGAAGGATCTGGCTGCCTCCCCGGGCCTTACAGCAGGCAAAGGGGAGCACCAGGGACTCTGGCCAGCCTCTGCTCCTCCTTCCTGCCACCAACACTTCACTCACCTAAATCCAATGTTTTGTCCTAATTTACCCAGCGAATTATCTGCTCTACCATATTGATCTCAACTTTCTTCCCATCTTTCCTCTGGGAAGAGAGATTCACAAGCAAAGATGGCCCTGTATTATCTGAGGTTTCACTAGAGTTTAAGGGAGATGCTGGGTTTGAATTTCCTCAAAATATACAAAGGAGTACCTTAATTGTCTATGTTGTTGCAGGGTCTGACAATTTCCCACATCCTGCTGGAAAACCTTGGGCAAATGCCCTTCTCTAGACCTATTTCCCTGGCCATACATCACTGGCACTAAATACCCTGCAAACTTTGGTGTTCCTGGACTCTACAAGCCGCACCTGCACTTTTGACGCAGGAGGACAGTTTCCTGGAAAGGGAAGGCTCCAAAGTCGCCTGGGACGACCAGGCAAGTCCCTCTAAATAGGCTTGCACAGGAGAAGAGGCAGCTAACAGCATTGGGCAAGAGAGTAGCCAGGGAACAGACAATGGAGCCTTTTGGATAGTCTGGACAACTCAGGCACACTACAAGGGTTGGATATGATGGGGAAAGGAAGAAGCAGAAGGTTGGCCCATGCCCCTGCCAGGCAAGTCACAACTCTCAGCAGTTTTGCTTCATGTTCTACCTTTCCAGCCTTGCCTATGCTAGGAAGGTGGCAGGAGGAGGGCAGGTTCCAGTCTCTAGAAATAAAAAAATGAGGCTGGAAGCTCAAGTCCCTTCCTCCCCAATTCTGCAGGGACCCACTCCTAACCTTTCCATCCCAGCCCTCTCCACCCCTGTCTTCCCACCCTCTGCCAGAGCCACCCAAGGAGATTCCACACCCGCAGACTCACACTGATAGTTACTAACAAATATACACTAGCACACATGTAATCATTTACAAATATGCACCCCTTAGGGGCTGGGGTGTAGCTCAGTGTTAGATCAACTGCCTAGCGTGAACAAGAGTTGGGTTTAATCCCCAGCACCACAAAAATAAAATGGAATTTTTGGCCCCAAAGCACCTGTGCACACTGACAAACCCATTTCCCCTACATACAAACAGTCATAGGCACCAAATACCAAAAAACCACATTCACAACTACTCGACACGATGCCTAGAGACATTGAGGCATAATGTGATAAAGAGAATCCTTAGCTCTAAAAAACACCAAATTTATTTTATTCAAATATGGCTATAGGCACTTATTTTGCCTTTCCTTGAGTCGACTAAGTTTGCCTGTAATAATTCGAGGGAGAAGCTTGCCGCGGTACCTCCAGCACAGTGTCTAGCACTCAGAGGGGTTCAACAAGCAAGGGAGGAAAAAGAGGGAGAGAGAGGCAGAGAAGAGGGTAGAGTGAACCAGCTAGGAAAGAGATTTCCAGGCCGGAGGCGCATTAATTCGCCCGTGTTTGATCCAGCAACTCTTCGGACCGGAAAACCTTCCTGTAGGGTGTGCAGATGGGAGGCGAGGGAAGCCACTTAAAGCATAAGAACCTAGAAGCAGCTCCGCAATCCTTCTGCCCTCGCACTGCCGCACTGAAGACCTGCGCGTTTGCAAATGCGAACTAGGAACGATTCCCTCCCGCCTGGGACTCCACCAAGCCGGGCCCGCTGAGCAGGACTGAGCCAGGAACAAAGCCAGCCCATCGGAGTCGCGGGTCGTGGGGTCCGAATCGTACAGCACGGGGAGAGCCCGCGATCTCGGCTGCTCTTCCCAGGCCCGAAACTGCCCCGCCGTGTGACCTCGGGTTGGTCCTTTCTGCTCAGAGGCGAAAGGTGGAGCCGTCCAAACCCTCTGACTCCCGACCTCTGAGCGTTCATTTTGGGGCCATCAGTGAAGAAGCAGACCTAGCCCAAAACGACCTGACACTTGCTGGCGACTCGTAATTGAGACCCGAACCTAAATGGAAGGAGAGCTCTAGCGTCCCGGGCTTCACTCTCCTAGGCGGATCCAGCACATCTGCATGTGAATAGACGTGACAACCCCGCTCCTTAGTCCCAGAGGAACCGACACCTGCTGGGGGAGGGGACGCAAAATGACGGTGGTCTGTAAACGGCGACAAATTAACTTGAACAATAAAGTCCACTCCTGTATCCTCAGACCTCCCTACACAAACACACAGACGTTGGTGGTGTCCACACAAATAACTTCAAATACAATTTTTAGGTCGGCAGTAATTTTTTTAGAAATAGAAGAGGTGAGTTTAGATGTTTTTTGTTCCTCCAACAATTCGCTCTTTTGGAACCTAAAATACGTGCAACCATAATTCCAAAGTTACTTCTGCCAGCACAGACAAAAAATGCTTCCGAGGCGAGACCAGCCTGCGGCAGTTTTCTAATCTCTAGGGACGTTGGCACAGATGTCCCGAAAGCCGATTTGGGGTGGTGACCAGGCAGGACTCCGGGAACTGGGGCTGCGTGCATCCTTCCGAACCCCCAGTGAACGGGGTCTTATGCGACCAGGTCCGGAGGCCGGGGTCCCGGAGTAACTGGGTGGGGGCAAAAGGGGCGGTGAAGACGGTAACTCTGTGGATCACTCGGGACGAAGAAGTTTCGGGGTGGAAGTTAGCGAGCGAGAAGAAAGGTAAAGCACGCTGACCCCTGCCGTGTGGAGAAACGGAAAGTCGCGGCTGAGCGCGATTTCCTCTCCGAGTCCGCATGGAACGAAAAGACAGCGCTTCTCAGGGCCCAACAAAGCTGGGAACCCAACGAGGGTCAAAAACAACCCCGAGGGTATCGGTGCAGGGGGCGGCCGCAGGGCGCACCGAGGAAGCCATCAGTCGCCCACCGCCCGCCTGCCCAGCCTCCGCACCTCCTCAGCCGCCGCGGCTCCCAGCTGCAGCGCGCTCCGCCGAAGGAGGCGGTGCCCGCTCCGCCCTGCACCGCGCCGCGCCGCGCCCACCAGCCCTTGAGCAGATGCTTTCCCAAACCCGGAGCTGGGAACCTGTTCTCCCAACAGATTTCTCCGTTGACACGCTAAGACCACCTTTAAGAAAAAAAGTAATTCTGCTCCAAAAGTCCAATCAACATGTGTTTGCTCTCAAATACTTGGACGAAAAGCTTGGGAGCTGAGTTATTCTACGAGACTCCTGCCCACCTTTCATCCTCTTTCCGCATCTCTCCAGAAACCTCACAGTGCCAGCTTCAGGGACAAACCTGGGCTGGGCCTGATCGTCCTGGTTGACCCCTTCCGGACCTCTCCCTAGGCCCCAGCCAGCATAGCCTTTCGGAACTCTTATCCGAATGATTTATGCTCCAACCCAAGCGCCTCTCTTCAGGGAGATGCTCAGGGTTCGAATTAAACTACAAATTCGATCCATAAAGACCCGAAGTGAGCGTCCTCTTCCCACCTCCCCCAAGCATGAAACTTTGGGAGGCACGCCCCACACTCAAAATCTTCTCTCCCTTTCTCCTACAGGCTCCCTCGTTTAAACAGCGTCTGCGCCTTTATGCGCCAGACCTTGCGCGCAGGAAAACCCGCCTGGTCGGTCATTGTCTGATCCGCGCCTGCCCCCGCCCGCGCCCCAATCAGTGTCACAAAACGCCCCTTTCAACAGATTCCAAACCCTCTTCACCCGGGCTCACCGAGCCTTCAACTTCATTAAGTGCGGGCTACGGCGGCGCTGGAGGAGGCGAAGTTTAAATAAACCGGAGTGGAGGGGGAGGGAAGCCTGGGGAGGGTCACTAGTTGAAGGGGGTGTTTTTGAAAAGGGAAAAAAAAAAGTCATCAGAGGGAAAAAGCGCTTTGTGACCACGAAGACGAGCCTGCTATGGCTAGAACAAATTGGATATGGAGGGGAAGTGTCCCTCCCACCCACCCCCACCCGCGCTTTGGCTCCTGGGTGGTCCGGGGAGCCCCTAGAGAAAGAAAGATGGGGAGGAATCGGCGATGAAAAGAATTAACTGCTTTAATTGGGCTGCGAGAGAGAAATACAGGAGGTTCGGCGACGGGCCTCGATCACCCAAACCAAATGATCTTCAATAAAATAAAATGTTTGCCCAGGGCCGCAGCTTCAAAACGTACAAGTTGGAGAATCGGGGCTGTCCTCCACAGCCGTAGAAGGTAAACCTGCAAGATGGGAGAAATTCTGCCCTCAAAGGTCCCCTCCCCCTTCTTGTGGCCTCGGGCCTCGCGGCGCCGGATGAAAAGGAATGAAATTGAACGAAATTGAACGAAATGAAGTGAAATTGACCAGTGAAATTTGCCAATTTTCTTCTCCTTTAAACTGCCCGCTCTCAGCAGCACTCTCTGAACCCCAGGCCGATTTCTGACCATTTTTTTCCTCACCTCGGAGAGATGAAGGTGTGCCCTGGATATTTTATTATTGCCCCCAATTGTTGAGGCCTGTGGGACACAGACTCCCAGGCAGAGAGAGAACTACTCTGGGTGGGATGTTTCACCTCCGAGGGATAAGGCTCCAAGTGAACCAACAGCCCCCATACTTCAGGAAGGAGTCACTCACTGAAGCCTTTACCCTTCCCTGCAACTCCTTCATCCACCCTGCAGTCCATCTCCCAAAGCCACCTTCTCAGCTACTAACAGGTTGCTCACAAAGAAAATTTCACACACCTACCCTTCTCATCGGCCTTTAGGCTCTAGAGTAACCTAGGATCCTTCAGGAAATTCCCTTTTGGGGTAATTTTTAAGGCATTAGTGATCTCCCTCTGGTCCTCAGTCCTCCATTATAATTCTATCTGGCCCAGTCCTGGCCTTCACATTCTGAAACCAGGGTCTGACTCATAGGTTTGGGACCCCAAGAACTATAAAAGTCCCTCACACATCTCTCTCCTCTTCCACAATCCCTGTTTTTCTATTTTTAATCTCATGCAATCCCTCCAACAAACATACTGACACCAAGCAGTAGGCTCACAGATACACATACACACAAAGATATATCAAAGGACAAGGAAGAATTTGCTGCTCTTTCTGCAAATAGCAGGTATAGAAATATCTCCTCTAACCACCATCAAATATGAATTCTGTCTGACAATTTTTCCATTTCTAGAAAGAAAAAGAAAACTGGTGTCTTTTATGTAAAGCTCCAACCTAATATCTGGGAGTAACCTAATCATGGTAAATTAGATCACAGAGCTTCAAAATGCTTTATTGAAAGCAAACACAGGCATGCGTGCACACACAAATACACACAAACACACAGAGGTCACATTTACTCTTCAAGTAAAGAAAGACAAAATCAAACTCAGAGCAATGGAAGTCAATGAAGCAGCCAGCCAGTAACCATTATGACAGCATTAGCGGACATTTCACGTGTCTTACCACTGAATCTAATCACTTCTCCGAGACTCCTTGCTAAAATGGTGGAAAGGTGGCCACTACATTTGATCTTCCTCCTTTCCCTGAATCTCTTAGCAAGATCTCAGTCTCTGGCAGCATTTATTTACCATTTACAACCCCAATCTTGTCTCTCTTCCACTACAAAGAGAATGAGATACAGGAGTCCCAACAACCCTTCCCCAGCTCTGGTGTCCTCCCTTGTCCTGACTTAGTCCTATTTGGATTTTATGGGGGCCTCTGCCCTCTGCTTCTCCCTTCCCCTAGCGCCAGCTGCTGGGACCCTAGCTGAAGATGCTCCCCTGTAGCTTCTCTGCATACACCTTTGAGCTCTTAGCATTTGGGTCTCTGACCTGTCTACCTTCTGTCACTTGTCTCCCAATTCTTGCTTTCAACATGCATCTATCTGTTTTCTGGGAAGACTTTCTGTGCTTCCATATTTCTCCGCTCCATATGATCTCCGTTGGACAACAGAGAAAAGAGCTGAGCGAACATCTCTACTTCACCCAAATCATGACCTTCACTTAACATGTTTGCAAACCTGGCTTTCTGCTGAGTCCCAGACACAGGCAGAGAACTAAAGGTTCAATGGGTTAAAGAAGACTCTAGTCAGTCTAATGGATTTGCACTCTTGGCAGTAGCTTCCAGCTCTGAGCATGGCGCAAGGGACCAGATGCTTTGCCCTGACAGACTCCCGAAGACTCTCCTTTAGTTCCTGATGTATCTCTATCCTTCTCTCAGGCTGCAAAAGCTCACAGTCCCTAATGCAAGCCTTCCATTCTGTTGCATGTGTGCATGGTACCTAAAGGCCCTACAATGTGGGCGAAAAGAAATCTGCTCTCCTCTCAAGAGTCATAAGTATACACACACAGGCACATGTTCATGAACACACATTGAATAAAAACCTCACATATACTGAAACACAATTTACAAACACACACAAATCAAAAAGACAACTTAGACAAACACAAAAACAAACCATAGGCTCCATAAATCCCCACACCCAGAAGTGCAAAGAGCTTTCAGAATGTGCACTGAAAGACCTAGTCTCCTTGTACCCCCTGGGTACAGTGTTCAAGAGCAATTAGCACTCAGATCTGCCCAGGCTATGCTAAAACCTAAACCAGACTCCTCAGGTGCATTTGAAACACAATCTCTTTTACACAACCCCAAGCAAAATCTTCCTGGTAACAGAGTGAAAATGAAAGTACTGTAGGGGTCATAGGCTTCCCAGAGACCTGGTCCCAGTAGCAGCTAAGACCAACACTGAAGTGCCCCTAGGATGTGAAAAGTCCAAACTCTCCTCTGTCCACCTGGCCCTTCCTCACTACCTCTCTGTTGAGGAGCCCCGGGGTCTTCAGGAAGAGCCCGAACAAGGACAAGGGAGTCCAGGCAAGCACACAGAGCTGGTGACTGCTGAAGTTCACATACATTTATTCAATTGACACCAATGAGAACGGTGGGGAGAGACAGATTTTTTTCTTTTCTTCCACACAAACCATTGGACAATTTCTGTCTCCCCTAAGTAGAGAAGTCTAAAATCAATGCACACCAGTGGACACAGATTGCAGGGAGCAGCCCGCTGTACAGATATTTACACATAATTACAGGACCCTGGGCCATTGCTCGGGTGCCCTCGGCCGTCCTCCCCCACCTCTCCAGTCCCTGACCCAGACAGACCCTCCTCTGCCACCCGACCTCATTGCCTTTAACTACAATAAATAGGGCAGGGCCTGGAGAAGAGCCTCAGGCCTCGGGATAAGAACAGCTGGCTCCTCCGGCCACAGGAAAGAGCGGGAGTTCCTTTAAAAGCACCCCAACAGGAAAGAGAAAAGTTTTCTTCAGTGGTGTGGGCTCTGGGGTCTCTGCAAAGACTGTGGAGAACCCTGCTTAACCTCTCTGTTCAGCTTTCCCCCGTGGAAACACTGCTTAGGCTTCAAAGGGAACAAACTTCCTTGGAGAAGAGCAAAACAAAAAAATTCGATTTTTTTAAAAGCACAAAGCAGATTAACAGATAACTTTAAATTATATATCCGACAGGGCCGGTCTCAAAATTGAAAGAATGAGCGGGGGAGGAAGAAGGGGAGACCTCTCAGCGCTTTTGGTGTTTCTGGCGGGATCCACAGGGCCTGGACAGGCGTATTTGCCGGGAATGCATTCTTCCAGGGCTCCCAGCCCGGCTGACAACGCAGAGGCTGGGAAAAAGTGAAGATTCTCTTGCCCCCTTTTACTGCTCTAGCCGGGATGGGATCTTAACGCGGGCCTCTTCCCGTAGATGTGGGCCTTGCCCTGAGCGAGAGCCCGCTTCGTCCCAACTCTTGGGAAGATTCTCAGCGTGAAGCCTTAGGTGCCATCACTAGCCGGCCCCAGTCTGGAGTCGTCTTAAATACACTCCCTGAGTTCCGCTGGGACCACAGGAGCTCCCGGGAGAGGCTGAGGAGTGCGGGCCTGCGCAGCCCCGAGCCCGCTTCGGTCAGAAGTGGCAGCCACTGAGACCGGCGACTTTGCTGGCGAAGGACGGCCCTGAGGACAAGAGCGCGTCCCCGGGATGCGAGAGACGGATGTGGCCCGCCACCGGCGCCAGGGCAGGGGCAGTCAGCATGGCCAAAACCTGGGCTTGACCCCCAGGTCGCGCGGCTGCCGAGAACGGAGATCCCGGGGAGCCCTCGCCGCCGCCCGGGGGTGCTGCCCCGCCTCCGCCGTGACCCATGATGTGGTCTATAGAGAAGGAAGGCCGGTGCCCCGGCCCCGCGCCCCCGCCGCCCGCGCCCCCGCCCGCGTCCGTCTTGAGGCCCTGGCGCAGGAGTGCAGTGGACAGCCCAGCCGCCGTGCCAGCTTCGGGAGGGCTCAGGGACGCGGGGTAGAACGCCTTGGCGCAGCCCAGCTCGGCGCCGAGGAAGGCGGGCAGGCCTGCGGGGCCGGGGCCCGACCCTGGTGCAGGCGCAGAGGCCGGGGCCGAGGCTGCGCCCGCGAACACAGAAGCCGTCGGAGGTCCGGGCGGAGGCGCGGTGGCGCGGCCCGCAGGCACCGACAGCTGGCAAGGCGCGGCGGCGGCAAAGGCGAAGGGGTGCGGGTGCGGGTGCGGCGCCGGCCCCGGCGGGGGTGCGCTGTAGGCCGGGAGCGCCAGCCCGTAACCGTAGCCGTAGGCGCCGTAGGCGGCGAAGCCGGGGAGGAAAGCGCCGGGGTCCCCGGCCGCCGCAGCCCCGCCGCGCAGCAGCAGCTCTGGGTGCGGGTGCGGGTGCGGGTGCGGCGGGGGGAGCGGCTGCCGCTTGAAGCGCTTGCGGCGCCGCAGGAAGCTGCCGTTGTCGAACATGTCGGCAGACTCCGGGTCGAGCGTCCAGTAGTTGCCCTTGCCCGGGTTGCCCGGCTCGCGGGGGATCTTGACGAAGCAGTCGTTGAGCGAGAGGTTGTGGCGGATGCTGTTCTGCCAGGCGGGGAACTTCTCCCGGTAGTAGGGGAAGCGGCCGCTGATGAACTCGCAGATCTCGCTCAGCGTCAGGCGCTTCTTGGGGCTCTGCAGGATGGCCATGGTGATGAGCGCGATGTACGAGTATGGAGGCTTCACCAGCGGGCTGCGGCTCGCCGCGCCGCCCGACGGCGGTCCCGGCCCTGCCGAGCCCCGGGCCGCCGCCGCGCCTGGCCCAGGGCTTCCCGCGGCGGCCGCCGCCCCCCGGGGCGCTAGAGCGCGGGGCTCGCCGTCCAAGCAGCCGCCCGACTCCTCCTCGTCCTCTGCTACGTCCGCCTCGACTTCCTCCGAGGGAGGCTCGTGGCCTTGGGGGAGCGTGTCCCGGGGGGCGCGGGGCCCGGAGCGGGCTGGGAGCTCCCCCCCACCACTGCCACCGCCCACCACGTCTATGTCCGCGTCCGCCTCGGACAGCGCGGCCGGGGAGCTCTCGGAGGACATGATCTCGCAGCAGCAGCTGCCCAGGGTCATGGTGCCGCCGCGGCCGCCGCTCTCCGGCTCCGCTCGGGCCGCGGCTCCCGCTCGGCCGCGCTGCCTCTGGGGCGAGTGTGTTTTGCGCGCGGGCGGGGAGGGGGCGGGGGACCGAGGCGGACAGGGAGGGGTGTCCCCCAGCTCCGCAGCGCCCCCTGGCGGCCCAGCTCTGCGACTCCTGTCCTGCAGAGCGCACCGGGCCGACCTCTCCCTCCACGGTCCCGGAAGCCTGAGCGGGAACCTGCGCTCAGCTAGCGCGCAGAAGGACTCAGACCACCCCTTACCCTGGCAGGTTTCGGCCCCTCATCCCCCAGGAGTGAGAGGGAGTGCAGGGATTAGTCCCTCCCGCCTAGCGGTTGCCTAAGGCGGAAGAGCCCCGGGCCGGGGCGGAGCTCCCTAGGAGGGGTGGGGCGCGAAGGGAGGGACGCGCGCAGAGCCTCCGCTCCTGGCCCGGCGGGAACAACCGCCGACGTGCCGGGAGCTCGGCTCGGGTGGCTGAAAGGAGGTCCTCTTCTTCCCTGGGTTCCCGCAAACCCTCAGCACCCTGGAACCGCCGCCTCCAGTGCGCTCAGCCTCTGGAAGTTACGGATCCCGCAGGCGCCCGCCAGAGCCAGTAATAAGAACAGCCCCCACCCGTCATCGCCCGGGCCACCGTGAGCGGGACCCTGAGACGCCCGGACCAGCACCGCCCGAAGGGGCCCGCCGGGGCCCGACGACTTCCGGCTCAAGCGGGAATGGGATCGCGAGGAGCTAAGTTGGCGCTCACAGCCTCCGGCCTCGAAGAGGTGAGAGATTCGAGTGGCGCCCCGCTCCTGCGCTCCAAAGCTGGGGCCCTGCCACCCATCCCTTTGCAGAGAGACCCCGGGAATGCCCGCCTGCGCGTGCTCCCTTCGGGCGCGGACCGGTGCACCGCTCGGAGACCACCTCAGCATCCATTTGGCTCGCGCTCCGTGGATCTTTGTCTCCATTTCCTGTGGAAACTATTTATCTGGGTGTCTGTACTGGGTCTGAGAATCCCTCGCTCGCCTACCCACAGTCACGAGAGATGCCTGCCTTCCACCCTTCTGCCCGAGGGACTTGAAGGCCTAACAGCAGGTTCTCAGGGAGCCCTCGCTAGATGAACCCTGCTCTTGGCCCCGTGTTGTATGTATTCTCTCAGGATCTGAAGCCTGCCTGTCCTATTTGGCCTTACTTCCTAGCTTCCCTCTACTACGCAGAAACAGATCGCTCCAGCTCAGATGTCCCATTGCAACTTCTTAGGTGTGGAAGGGGAGCGGACGCTGAGTATGAGGCAGAACTGTGCAATGGCCCGGCCGCTGCCCCCACAGCGCCGTACAGTGGCCAAAATCCAGGCCTTGTAAACCCAAGTCTCAGCTGCAGGCTGCTGTCAAAGGCTTTGTGACCTTCATTAGGTAGCTACTCCTTTAGAGCTGTTTCTAGTCACGGTAGCAGTTCAGATCAGAGAGCCTGGAGTCAAGGCTACTGGGTTCCAATCATGGTTTCATTGCTTCGCAGTTATCGCTGAGTAAGTTTCTTAAACTCTTAAGCTCTGTCTCCTCCTCTGTAAAAATGAAATTAGAAATGCCTGCTTCATGACTAATAAGTAAAAGTAATCCTAGTTTAGACGATTTATGGAGAGAGCTTTGAAAGTGCTTTGCAGATTTGGGGGCCTTATTCTCTGGGAGAGAAGGAAGTTGGGGCAATGCAATATAGTTTTGCTTCCGAATCTCAAGCCGTGGTCCAGGCCAGTACTGCTCACTGGTACCATCTTCAGTCACTGTCTGGAATTCACTCCCCTCTAGAAAAGCACTGGAAGCAGGAAGCCAGGAGTTTGCACAAGGAAGATGATTCTTTTCTATCTAACCCATCAGGGCGAGCCAGCTCTCTGTAGATGGGACTGCAGAGGCACAGGGAAGGGGAGAAAGGCTCAGGCTGTTGCAACCAGTTAAAGCAGGGCTGAGTGACAACCTCTGTGGCCATGTACTCCTCCCAACAGCAGAATGGATGGAAGGCAAGACCACCTGCTCATATCCAGCAAGAGCCAAGTCCTCTGGGCTTTCTCTGGGTCCTCTGACCCATGGGATCCACTTGTTGCTGGGTCTTCATAGACTATTCCTGCGAAATAGAGAAAAGGGCAAGCCCTCAAACTAGGAACGATAAATTGGAGATGAGTGGTATCCCTCCAATTAGAATTTCCTTGTGGCAGGGCTCTGCAAGGAAAAAAAAAAAATCCTAGAGAGAAGTTTCTTATAGCAGACCAAATAAAAGTCAGGTGCAGAAGCCTGCTTACTTACTTTATCTGACAAGGCTATACTACCTCAGACTTGGTCTTTACTACGTAGAGATCTCTCTCACAGTCACAGGACCCTCCTCAAAGATGCCCAATGCTACCACACACAAGTGCAACCCAGCTTCGATCTTCTAATGGCTAAATAAATGGAGAGAAAAATCCCATTGGCATGTCCCACTCCACTTGACCTTCTGAATGTCTTCATTTCAGAAACAGCAAATGGGAGCGTACTTTCCCACCTTGCCAGTGTTCTGGTTCTTCAGCCTTCACCCTCCTGCTTCAGGGAAAAGCCTGCTGAGGTATTTGCTGCCCAAAAGCTTTGGTTCCAATGCTCCAGGCAAGATGCTTTATTGACAGAAGTGGTAGTGTCTACTCCTACCTTTGCCTGGCTCCTGAGGCAATCCAGTGTTTCTGAGACCCATTTTGGAAAAGGGGTGTAAAATCTTCCAGCCTGTGTTCAATAGGATGGAGGTAGGCTCAACCTTTAAGGATCCTTCCACACTCACCACACATATTTTTACAGGAGTAGGAGTTGAAACCCAGGAGAGCTTATTACTTGCCAGGCTTGGGCTGTGTCTTAAACTGGGGTGGGCCCAGGTGTCCGGGCTCCCAGCCCAGAACTTGTGTGTCCAAATATTCCCCTCTTGCCTGGGGAGGAGATTTCTGGTAGACTCATATCCCTTCCAAGACTGTAGGCGAATTTGTTTTAAACAGTTCCAAGAGTAGGTGCACTGAAGGCTGGGAAAGAGGTGACCCCAGCATTTCTTCTTTATCTTTGAGTTTCTTTGAGGCCTTTCCTGCCTATGGGCTCAACTTCTACATCATCCTTCAGTGACTACGGCCCTGAGTGGATGTGTGACTCTCAAAAAAAAAAAAAAAAATCCTAGACACACCCTTGTGCCCTCTTCAGTCTCCATAAAATAGAAGAGGGATCTGGGCTACAAAGTTTCCAGTCTGGCACAGCTCCTTCACTACCTGATTACCTCCCCCAGCAGCCTGGAACTATCTGCAGGGTGGAGATGGGAGAGGATGTGCCTGTCACTTTCCATCCCAAAATGTTCAGGTTACTGGAGAGAAGTTGTTGAATGTTTATTGCAGAGTATGTGTTGCTCTCATTGGCTTGCAGGCCCATAGATCAGCCATCCTCAGCTTGGGAATACAAGAGCTCTCCGGCAATTATGAGATTATAAGTAAGTCAATCATAAAGGCAGAGCTTTACTCTCTACCTTACTCTTTTATGCCTCTGGGAAGAATAAGGATAAGTCACGCTTGGGTGGCCTTTGGATTTTGGGCTGCCAGAGTGCAGGGCTGGGGAGCACTGCTTCTCCATGCAGCAGGGCTGAAGAAGCCCCACACTAGTCTGACTTTATTCTTCAACTTGCTAGCCACTGGGAAAGCAGTGAGGCCAGCATTGCCCACTTCTTGGAGGGGTGCTTCTCTGAAACCTCTCTGGACAGCTCTCTCTACCTGGGTCTAAACTATGGAAGTATCCTGATGTTAGGGGCAGGAGACAAGATTCTGTGACCTGTCCCCAGACACCTCTGCTGTGGCTTCAAAGCTTAAAATTATACCTGGTCAAATGGGCTTGCTTCACACTCTTGCCAGCAGAGCACTGTGTGGAGGCCCAAAAAGGGGTGATTAGTGAAGACTGTGGTTCTCCTGCTTGGAAAAAGGGTTCCTGGCTCAGGTGAGAGCAAAAACAGCATTGTTGCAAATTTTCTGGTGGTTTCCAACCTTGCAGTAGCACAGGCTTAGCTCTCTGGGAAACAGAGAGCAGTGGGGCAAGGGAGTGCAGGCGCTTCCCAGCATGCTGCTGCAGACCCTTGTTCTCTTGGACTCTTTCATCCTGAGGTCTGTGCACCTGCCTAAAGATGTGTCTCTTCTCTGGGTGACTGTGGCCCTGTGCCAGGTCATCCTCTATGGATCTGTCACTCAGGCCCCGTGAACCTCTCTTGAAGGTTGACCATAGGCCTATAGTTTTCCTCCAAAGCCTGAGGTGACAAGGCTTAGGCCATCAGCAGGCAAGAAGAACAGGCAAGACTTCCCGCTGGGTAGGGGTCAGTGACTAGCTTGGGGGAGTGAAGAAAGCGCAGTGAGTGGCAGAGGCAGGAAGACTGGAGCCAGGGCCTTCTTCCTACCAATTCAGAGCAGGCTCTTTGCTCAGGGTCCTGAATTGGAGCAGGGCAGAAGGAAGGGCGCCTAGCTATCTCGACCCAGTTCCCTGTGCACTGCGCATTTGCTTGGGGGTGAATGTGATGCTGCGATAAGTGTAGAAGCAAAAGCCAGTGGCCTGTGGGAGGCCAGCCCCAGTGGCTCGGGTGCTAGTGATGGATTCCTGGAGAACAGCACCCTCTGGAGGAACCTTGCATTCGTAAAATGTTAGGAACGTCACACCGTGGTCTCTACTCCGCCACACTTCGCTCCATCCCTTTGACAAAGGCGTCCAGAGACTTGGCCCCCTCGAGTCTTTGTTCTCATTTCCCTCTTTTTCTGATCTGCACCCACATTTCCACATCCCCCCTCAGATACCCCTCCACAGGCAGCATTCTCCAGAGGGGACCAACCCTTCCTCTTCTTAGCTGAGCTTCTGATGTGTTGGATCCTTGACCCCAGGCTTGCTCCCCACTCTGCACCCTACCTGCTTCTTGCCTCACTCAACCTTTTCCGGAGAGATCCTAAGCCATCCCACCCACTCCTTGGTGGCAGGCTGAGTGTGCTGTTTTACTCTTCCAGACCCATCAGAAGATAAGGACTAAAGTCATTTATCCCAAAATTGGACTGCAGAGTGTTCAAAGCTCATTTCTCTCTGAGATTGAGACCCAGAGAGAGGGCTAGCCTGCGGTCACAGAGCAACTTGGTAGGAGAGGTGGATGTGGAACCCTAGAATCTCATTTCCCAGCCAAGACCCTCTCTGTCTCCCCCAGATGCACAGCAGTGATGTGGGGAGGGCTCATTTTGAGGAGAGGATATAAGTGGGACAGCTTGGGCACAAGAAGGCAAACTCAAAAGGTGTCGCGGGAAGTCACTAAGAGTCACTGTTCCAGAATGGGGCAGTCTGGAAGTCAGGAAGGGCTCTGTGTGCTAGGTGGTCAGATCTTCTGTCCCACCACCACCAGGGACTAGAGTGGGGGCTAGAGCCTGAGATGCTGAGAAGTTCCAAACTACTCTGAATAGCTCCAAGTTTCAGGGATTGACTGGAAGTCTTATGTAAGCGGGTGAGTGGGGCTCGAGGCTAGGAAGCATCTCAACTCAGGCAAATATCACCTTCCCCCATCAGCCACAGCCCCACCACCTCACCCAAGGGAGGGAGGGCTGAGATCTCTCCTGCTAATATACACTTGGGAGATCGATGGGAAGTGGTGGTTTACCTCGAGTTCACCTGAGGCTCTGGACTTCAGTGCCTAGCAGCCTAAACACGTACAGAACAGCTTCACTCTCAGGGTACAGTGCGCTTGTCGGCACAGGATGCCCGGCGGCAATGTTGTCTGCTTGTCCAGTTCTTCTCCAGGCTCTGCTTTCCACCCCTGATTCGTTCTTACTTGCTCACCATCTGCCTGACTCATACCTTCTAATCCTTCTGGGTCTACATCAAACATCAAGTTTTATGAGCCTCTTTTCCTGACAATAACCCACACTCACCACACTGAGGGCTCCTGCTCTTCACAGCCACCCCTCCCACTTTAGGATATGTCTCCCGGTTCCTCCCCTTCTGTGGACTGTAAGTTCTGTGAAAACAAGGGTTAAGTTGCATTCATCCTAATATTTCCATCTCTACAAAATAGACATAATAATGGTGCCTGTTTTTTTTTTTTGTGAAGATTCAGCTCAATAACTACTTTGCATCATGATTATTAATCACTCTGCCTCCAGCCTGACACAAAGTCAGGAATTGTTAGGTATGTGGGTGCATAATATGCGGTACCTCACCCTCTGCCTGGGACTTGCACAGTAGAAGTATGTGTTCCCTGAGAACAGAGGTGGTTTCTCCCCCACAGCTCCTATGTCCTGAGCAGAAAGAATGAATCTTTACTTTCAACCCCCTCAACCCATCTTAGTGGCTGAAACAGGATTGACATTTGTGTCCTTTTCACATAAAATCTGTGAAGGTTCCTCAGGATGGTATGAGACCAGTTTAGTGGTCTCAGACTTCTCTCCTATAGCTCTGTTTTTTGTGAAATTCAACTCAACTAGCAGATATTTAACAGAGGGAAATAGCATAGAGCGACCCAGCCTTAATGGCAATGTTGAGTCTCTGGATCCAGGGCTTACTGGTCACAGCAATTATTGGATTGCTCTCTTATGCTCTCTGCCCCAGTTTCCTCCTTTTAAAGCAGTTGTAACAAACCCAATCATCTGCCAGAGCAAGACCTATCACAATTTTCTAGGTTCCCCCCAACCCTAGCAGATAGGACAAAGTCATTCTCCTTGGTCTAAAAAGCTGAACATGCTGACATTTGGGGGTATCCCAACTCTCTTTAAAAAAAAAAAAAAAACAACAAACTCTCCTGTGTTCTGTGTGGTCATCTAGGTTCTGTGTCCTCCCACTTACAGCTAGGAGCAGATAGGTAACCCAGCTGGGTCAAACAGCCAGTCCTGGGCCCAGGTGTAGTAGCTGGCCTAAGCAAAGCCAATCACTCCTTCCCTGTGTGTCACACACTGATGCTGGCACTTGGGGATGTGTAGACTGTGGGACTCTGGGGACAGTGTAACCTAGAACTCTGGGAGAGTGTTTTTTTCTTTTGGATTGGAAGACAAACATGTAAGCTTAGCTGCCAGAAGCCATCTTTCCTGCCATGTGGAGAATGCTGTTTGACAGTGAGGACCACACACAGAGAAAAGCAGCCTCCAGGAGAGTTGGAGCCTTAGTGATGGTGGGGTCTTATTTGTTTGCATAAATGATTGACTGATTGATTTGATTTGAGTCACTGGACCCAGCTCTGCCCAAAACTACAAAAGTTGGGCTTTTCATTTATTTATTTATTTTTTGTCTTTTTGAGACAGGGTCTACACTATGCAGTCCAGGCTGGCCTTAAGCTCACTTTGTAGCTCAGGCTGGTCTCAAACTCACAACAATCCTCCTGCCTCAGCCTCCCGAGTGCTGGGATTACAGGCCTGCGCCACCACGCCCGGCTAGTTGGGCTTTTCAGAGATATGCAAGATATATGGCTTTTGATGATGGTAGGTTGAGCTGTATCTCTCCTAGGTGAGTTAATTTCACAAAAACCAAAGACTAGAGTTCTAGAGCTGCTGAGCTGCTTGCCACAAGAACTGCCTGCACAGACTTTTTGTGAAAGGAACATGAATGGCAACATTGTGTAAACCATCAATTAGGATGGGAGGGGCAGCCTGTCACAGGAAAAGATGGCAACAGGAAAGACCTGGGGTTGTTTGCCTGAAGAAAAACATGTGTGGCATACACCTGTAATCCCAGCACTCAGGAGGCAGAGGCAGGAGTTCAAGACCAGCCTTTGCTACATAACTACATATGGTTCAAGGCCAGCCAGAATATACACTGAGACCCTGTCTCAAGACAAAAGGCATGGGCAGAGCCTCCATCTCCTGATCCCCAAGGATTGGGCAGAGAGACTAAGGCACAGGGGAGCCAGAAAACTGTGCTGAGACATACTTTCTGTGACTCCATACATGAGAAATAGTCCAACAGGGTTGTGACTCACGGATGCTGTAAGTCACCTTGCACCACTTGCTGCTAATGAGCTCCCTGTCACCAGCAGTGTTTGAATACAGGCTGGGTAATCAACGAGTATAAATCTTTAGGCTTCTAGGGGCCAGAGAAAGTGCAGCTCTTAGAGCTTGGTTCAGATTATACTCCTAATCCTTTAGTCTCAAACAACAAACTCTTAAACTTCAAGTTCCTCATTCTTAAATATCCAGCTGGCTAGGCTGGATGCTGGGACCAAGAAAATTATAGTCGACTCCTCAAGGACTCCTGAGGACCAGAGCTCCGGCTAGAGCCAACATGAGCCACAAATACCTCCACTAGGTTCCTCAGCCTCCCTTCCAGAGCTTCAGCGTGTTGAGAGATGCGTGCTCCATCCTGCGAAAGAATCCATCCCCCACTGGTTGGTTCCGTAGCTGCGGGAGATTCAGGGCTCTGCTACCAGGCCTGTTTCTCCATTTCCCAATCTAGGAAATGAGAGTATCTCCTATCCTGGATAGCCCAGCTGTAAAGTCATCTCTTAACGGTGCTCTACCTAGAATCCCGAACGTGAGCGTTCTCTTTCACAGCAATAGTAATCACGTGATAGCATGGCCCCGCCCCACCCACCCAGCGGGCTGAACAGGCTCCTCCTCAGGCCCCTCCTAGGTGAGCCCTAAATGACACCAGATGCTACCCAAGCTGGCGCTACAGTCTGGGCCAAAGGAGAGGTACTCCAGTTGCCAAGGTCTTCATTTCCAGCCTTGGAGTTTGGATCCTTGTTCATTACATCCAACCCTTCACAGGCAGTTTCTACTTCTTCCCTCCAGGCTGGGCCCACTCATTTGGGGGATTAGAGACAGTGAAGTAGAAATCAGAGGTAGACTGTAGAACATGAAGAAGAAGGGGT
>PVKA01025219.1:0-33237 GCA_004027165.1 Ctenomys sociabilis
GGATTATGTGTGATTCAAGGCTGGGATTATGGGTTTTAGCACTGCTGGGATTATGGATGTGAGTACTACATCCCATCCTGGGGTGGAGGGCCTGAGTGTACTATAAGAGACAGAGAGAAGACTTTCTTTAGAGATTGCTCTTTGTTGTTGTTGCTGTCCAGCTGCCATGACTGCTGCTCTCTGCCATGTGCCCCTCCACCTTGGAGCCAGCTGAGTATGGACTGAAACCTCCAGTAACTGTGAGCTAAATAAGCCTTTCCTGCATTTTGGGTGTTGGGTATTTGTCCCAGCAACGAGAGAAGAGTAACTAAGACACTGTACTAAATATATATATTTTTTTTAATTAAGGAATTACATGGATCCTTCAATCTCAACATGGTTTAATATTCATGTCATTTAAATGTTTTGCAGGCGCCTCTCATTTCCAAGTTTTGAGGCTTTCACCCTCCCAATGGCATCACGCAAGCCTCTCGGCCTCTCTCTCTAGCTTGTCTGCCTGCCTGTGTCTGACTCTGCTCAGCCTTGTTTTCAGTAAAAATCATGAGGATGTAGATGCTTGGTGATAGTGAATCTGGAAGCAAAAGCTCCGCAACAAGACAAATACCCAGTGCTGCCTATGTCCTCGTTTGTTTTGGCTCAGAACATCCTTACAAGTTGGCAAACATGTCTCCAGGGAGATCATCCAATTGTGAGTTTGGAAGAAAATAGTACTTTCTAAAGTCTTTGACTCAAAGAATGAATTGAGGTAATTACTAGGGTGCTGGTTTGGCCAGATTCTTTGTTCCCCTAATAAAATGGCAGCAGGGAAATATGAAAGAAAAACACATTATAGAGAAAAAAAAAAGCAAGTCAACCAAAAACACATTGCTGTGGCTAGAGTGGTCCTCAGGTTCTGGTAAATTAGAGCCATTGTCCCCAGTGCCTCTGTGTGGGGTTCATGCAGAACAGGCCTGCGCTGAGGCAGAGGAGGGAGCCGTGTGGTGCAGCTGGGCATCTGGAGGGGAAAATGCATCCAGATGTTGATGCACAAGCATAGGATCGAATTCACGCATAATGTAGGCCATTACACATGCCCGTGCATATGATCAGCCAAAGGCCTTCTAGGGGATAGAATGAAAGGTCTTTTTGTCCTTTTGTGCTCCTTGAAGGTGGGTGTGGAACTGGGTCTGCAGGTAGGGCTTTGGGTGAGACTCTGTCCCCACCCAAGGAATCCCCTTATCAGTCCGGAAGGGAAACACCGTAAAGCACATGTTAGCAAAGCACGTATCTTATAATAAACTCACTTCACAGGAAGTAGGCACTCTGCTTAGTGTCTCTTAGAATTTCATGCACAGTACCATCAAAAGAATGAGCCTTAAACTTTGTCGTCGTCTGCTTTCTTTTACTTCTCCTTCAACCAGTGCAATCGGGAAGAGATTAATTTCCTGCTTTGGTAAAGAAGGGTTTGTTTCAAAAGAGAGTAGATTTTCCTTTCTGCTTTATCTTTTTTTTTTTAATTCTGTTTTCTTTGAAGCTTACCAAAAAGAATTCTGTAAAGATAAGGGTGCAAGTCTAGCTTCTCCTTAAGCTATACCCTTTCTGCTAGTTTTCACTGAATTACTGGCTTGTCTGATGATATGTTTGAGCGACAGCTAAAGAAAACCAGATAGTCTCCCAGTGCATGCACTTATCCAGCCTGTAATTTATGACTGCACATGATAAATCTGTGTGGTGATTCCTAGCAGTATCCACCCTGCCTGATCCCTTTTCTAGAATCTTCTCTTTGTTAATTCAATGGACAAGAAGCATATGGTAGAACTGAACATGTTACATGGTAACTCTGATTCTTGGTATGGGTGATTAGTTCCAGGCTGACAATCAAGTGGGATATTTCTTTTCCTCAGACCAAAAAAACCAAAAAAATATAGGCCAATTTTACCATTCAGTGCCCTAAAGTTCCAAATATGTTAGCTATAATGTTTTCCACATGTAGTAAAAACTGGTTTGTACTGCTAGAAAAAGTGACTCTTGACAGTTTTGTGGTCCTTGATTGCACACTTTCTTTCCCCTGAGGTCAAGTCAGATTTTCTTTTTGGGTTCCACAACACATCTCAATGTCCTCATTCATAACAAAGTATTTGCTATTTGATTAAATGAGTGTGAATTGGGTCTTTATCACCTGCTGGGAAGAATCTCAAGGGATGTAGCAGCCCTCTTTCAAAGGAAAGGCAACATTTTGCTCCTCATGTGGGCCTGCACTCTTCCCTGGCAGAGGGACACCTTGGCCTAGGGAGAGAACAGCAGAACCTAGCACCACCGTGCTATTCACTTCCTGTTGGCACTGACAGGTCTGTGGCCTTCAGTGAATCACTCCACCTCTCTGATAATACTATTTCCCTTGCAGCATTTTTTTCAGATTTAGAAAAAAGCACATGAAAAGTAAAAAGCATGATTAAGCAACCAATGAATGGTAATTAGACTCTAAAAATAGCTATTGCAGTGACTTAAGAAGAGCTCTCAAAGGTGTAAAACTGAAAAGAGAGTTTATTTGGGTCATTGCTTTGCTCTTTGCTCCCCCTTCTCCCCGCTTTCTACTTCTCTTTATTCTTTCCCTTTCAGTTTATTTTTAGAGAACCAAAGATGGTACCAGAGTTCACAGATCCATAGATCCGATGAGGCAATTTCAGGGTCAGTGTAGACCTGCCCAGCCCACATTGTTGTGAGAACAACTGCATCTGCGGTTTCATACCCCCTGCTTCCAGGGTTCAGGATTCACAGTATGATTCTAGATCTTTGGCTCGGAGCTTCAGCAACTCAGACTCAGAGATGGACACACAAGAGTCATTTAGCTGGACAGTACTTGTGGGGATGGCTGTGTGCTGGACAGAGAGCCAGCAGCACAGGGGTGCACAGGGAGACTTGGATCCCAGGGCAGACTCCTGGGGCCTCAGTGTATCCACACACTGGGAGTGCCAGAACCCAGATGACCCCAAGATATGTTCCAAAGGGAGGTACGGTGGCTCAGACCAGGGTAGCTCATGGAATGCAGCCCACTCCCAGGAGACCTTGTGACCCAGGGTCGATGCTGGCTCTCTCAGTCAAGGGCATCAGCAGGGTGCACTCCCTGCAGCTGAAAGTGGGGGTGTCTGGACCTTGCAATAGGTACAACCTGTGCATAAAGCATCCCCCACTCTGGCTCAAGATCATGCTGTAATAACAGAATATCAAGCCACAGGCTTCTTAGCCATTTGAGGAGTTAAACATATGAACCACATTAAGAGTGCATTTTAAAAATATCACTCTTCTCTCTTTTCAGTTCAGAGTATCTGTAGACTTCCGTGATTTAGGAAAAATATTCTTATCACAGTGTCCTATGAGGAAAGTATTCCTTTTGTCAGAAAGTGGCAGGCAAGTGATACAAACTATATTCTGTTTTATTTCTGCTGCCCAAATGAGGTGCTAAATCCCATGATTTGAGACCATTATGTCTGTTTTGGGCTGGTACATTTCAAAGTCCTAGATGGGCTGAGCCTAGGAAATGTATCCGCTAATCTCTGTAATCCAATAGGGGACAGAGACAAAGGACCTGCAGTGTCAGCACAGGCTGGGAAAGGGTCTCATGTACTAAAACTGATGAGGCATGAAATTCTGAGTCTTAAGGGCTGAATATAATAGACTTATACAAAAGAGAGAATAAATAGGAAAGAATTTAAGATTTCACTCTATCCTACTTTGTTTCACATTCAAAAGAGGTCGACAATTGACTTGATCATTGCGGGGAAGTTGAAAACACTTTCTTTTGAGGATATATGAGCAAATGTTCAAGTTTTACTTAGGCTCCAGCTGAAAGATTTGCCCTCCAGCAATTCTGCTGTAGGATCTCCCACTGTGTTGATGACTCAATTATTCTTTCATTTATTGGGGTCCCATGACATTGGAAGTCATTAGGTGGCTCTAATGGTGCTCTCTGATAATTCTGTGTTGACCTAAACTCTGGCCCAGTAATTCAGTTCAGAGTGGAAGGGAATATACATCGAACTGCTTGGCATCGTGCTTTCAAAGAGTCGCTTAATAGTAAAATGATATTTTTAAGCTAATCGTGTTAACTTATATGTTATGATAAATATGTGGTTTTAGATGCCCAGAATTTCTCCTTTTTCTTCAGAACTACTGGCCTTGTAATTCCACCTTTAGAGCTGCATTAAGGAATATAGTGGTTTGTCATGACTGCACCTTCCTCTTGCCCAAGTAGCATTTGATCAAGACTGGAACAGTACTTGTGTTTGGTTCTTCATTCTTGATAGCATGATAAATTGAATCTATGGCCTTATTCATGCTAGACCAGCATTCTAGCAGAGCTCCAAACCCTGGATTGAAGTTTTATTTTCCCAGAATTTATTTATTTTACTTACTTTTTTTGCTGTACCAGGTATTGAACTCAGGACTCTGCGCTTGCCAGGCAAGCACTTACTCTACTGAGCTATCTCCCTGGTCCCATTCCCAGAATTTAAAAAACTGCAAAAAGACAGAGAAATGAGATTTCTTGCTGGTGGTCTCCAGATGTGAGCCTCAGTCCTGCATGTAGAATATATTGCCATGTGGAGGCAAGTGAAAAGGACTGATGGTGGGAGAAAGAGAACCAGCAGTGTGGGAAGTACCTATTGCCAATTTTTTCTATAGATTAAGTGGATGCTTAAAAGTTTGGTCAAGTACCCTTGTGCTTTTATTATAAATACTTCAATATCTTTAATCCCATGAATACCATTTTAGGCTACCACACATGTTTCCATCATCCATAATCAGATAAATAATCTCAACTTCTGTATATGGTGACACATACCTAAACTTCTAACACTCGGGAGGCTGAAGCAAAAGGATTGCCATGAGTTCAAAGAGAGCTTGGGTTGCATAGTACATAAGTTCAAGGCCAGTTTAAACAGCATAATAAGAACCTGCTTCAAAACCAAACTAATAATAATAATAATGGCAATAATCTCAATTAAATATATGCACATAATATGACTCAAAGTCATCCTTTGTCTGGGCCACAAACAATATCTTAAGGCTGTTTTTAAAAATTACCACAAATGGAGCTGGGGAGATAGCTCAGCAGTCTAAATACCTGCCTGGCAAGCCCAAGGACCTGGGTTTGATCCCTGGTACCACATGCTGTGCCTGCCCTGCCCTCGGACATGCTGTGCTGGCCACCAACAATGGATATGAAGCCCATGCCTGTAATCCCAGTGCTAGGGAGGCAGAGACAGGAAGATCACTATGAGACTAAGCTGTGTACTGAGACCCTGTTCTAAATAAATAAATAAATATTTTTTTAAAATTCCTACACACAGAAACCTAGTACCATAAAGTTCTGGAGGGAAGAGCCCCACTCTTCAGAGGCTCCAGGAAAGACATTCCTTGTGGTTTGCTGTGTCTGACAGCCAGAGGCTTGTCCTGGCTCCTGGCAGTTTAACACCCATTTCTACCTCTGCCACAGGACCCTTGCCCCATCCTTGTGCCTACCCACCTCCTTTGTTTTTCTACCTTTCCATTGTAAGGATGCAAATCCCTGACTTTGGGGTGGATGCCTGGATTCCTTTGCCCTGAAATTCTTAGCTGTGTCTGCAAAGCTGCCCTTCTTTCAGGTCCATTCACATCTCCTGGTCTGTTTCTGATGAAAGTATCTCCATAAGTGCCCAGGGTTCCACCTGGCAGAAGGCAACCTTGTGTTCCAGGGATGTTCAGCTTGGAAGTAGTTTTGATTGTCCCTGCAACGGTGAGTGAGGAGTGAGGACTCGTGAGGGACAGAAGCCAGGGTGGATGAATAACACCCCACCATGTACAGGAAAGTCTCCCATGAGAAAAATCATGTGATCAATAAGGTCGCTAGTGGGTGAGAAACCCTCCAGTAGACACCTGGCTGTGACAATACAGCAATCTGGCTGATGCTGTCTGTGGACAACTGGTGCAAGTGCTGACTGAAAACTGAGACTGGGCTCACCAGGCCAGCAATCACTTAAGGGAATCATTATTACATAATTTAATAGATAATCAATTGTAGTTTACTATGAGTGCTGTGAAGTAGAATCATTACTAAATTTGTTTTATATGTGAAGACATATAGCTCCTGGAGAGCTTATGTTCTTATTCCTCCAAGCTTAAGATTCACATTTTTATTACTACACCCAGCTGTGGGCCCCCTTACCCTGCACTCTTTCCGATGTTCCCGGATGTGCTAACCACAACTGTGCTGCAAAGATTTAACCTTGTCTGTCTGCAACCAGCAGCTTACATATACAACTTTGTTTCAGCTTCCTCCAAGGACTCTACACTTTGTTCCCAGAACACCTTGGCCCACCTAGAGACACTTTATGACTCCCTTTTCGCCATCCTCACCTTCTCTATGAAGTCCCTGCCTCCCCAGCCATCACTACTGTTCAGGTCCATGGAGCAGCCTGGCACATGCTGGTTGCCATCAATGCACCGCTCCTTTGGTGCCAGCTAACTTGAGTGTAGTCTTGTGTGTGTTCAAGGGTGCCTTTTCCCAACAGCTTGGGCACAGTAGGGTTCTGAGGATCACTGTAAAATACGTGGACCAATGGGTTTGTGCAGCTGAGATGGAGAGGTCTCTGAGGAACACTTTGTCTCCTGGTTAGACCTGTAAGTCAGGTTTAGTAGGCTCTGGTCTGTGTGAGAGCAAAGGAGGTTGCAGAGTGAGGAGCGAGTGGGTAGTTAGTTGGCAAGAGGGGTAGGCTCAGTGGGAAGGCTCTGGAGGAGATACGGCCTGTCATACATGAGTTTAAATGTGCTGAGTCCCAAGGGTTGTCATGGCACAAGAAGGGTTGACAGGGTGATGGTTCACACCCTTGTAGAAGTTAATGCCAGGTGTCTCTGCTAGGACTAGAAGTTTATCGCTAGTGACAGCTCACTTTGGAGACTGAAGAAACTATGACCATGTTGAAGAGGAGGAGTATCGATATACTGAGGGAGCAGGCTGGGTTTTGAGATCAGCAGCAAGGGCTTGGCTAAAGAAGTGAGGACTATCTCAGAACCCCTGAGTCAGGACTATGTGAGCTGCTGAGGTCGGAGAGTGTCTAGATTAGTCCATGTGAAGGCAAAAGGTCCTGGCAATCCAGGTGTAAGGGAGTGGTGCAGAAGGCATATGGGCTGCAGTCTCTTTTGATGTCTGGGGGCTATCAGGTGTTGGGGAATGTAGTGGAACTCTGAGGCACACCAGTCTAAGAACAGCATGTGTGGCACGAGTGGGACTAGAAGTGTCTCAGAGTATGTGGTCAACAGTTTTCCTGTTAATTTTCATACTTTAATCCTTTTTAAAATCTGAAGAGGCTATATGCATACATTGAATGTGTGCATTCAAAGTGGCATTGATTCTTACTTTGCCTTAAAATCTGTTGTTAAATTGATGATTTCTTTTATGACACAGGTTACCTTAGAATCAAAGCCGTAGTGGTATAATACATTATTTCCACTGTACAAATCACAAGGCATAACCAGCGAGAATGGCATATGCCTGTGATCCCAGCTTTCTGAGAGGGTAAGGCAGGAGGAGTACATGTTAAAGCCCAGTTCGGCCAACTGAGCTCTACCATGTCTCAAAATAAAAAGTAAGGGTGGGGGCTATAGCTCAGTGTGGATTCCCAGGTTCAATGACCATATGGATAAAAAAATAAATAAATAAATAAATATCACAAGGCATTATACAAGAGTTTGAATCAGAATCTTTGGAGATGAGATTAAAATTTTAACAATTTTAACCACATTTTAACAGGCTTCCCAAATGAGTCACATTTGCATAGCATGGTAAGTGCTCACTGCCCAGACTTAAAGATTATGAGGGGAAGAAAATACCATGTATGTTTGTGGAGAGGGTTTTATCCCTCCATTAACTGTATGCCCTTGGGGAAGCTAATTAACCTCACTGCACTTTGCTTTCTTCACTCAGATACTGGGTCTCACTCCCTCAGCTCTCAGACCACTGTAACTACTGCAAACATGGTCCCAGAGAAGCCGCTTGGCCACAGTGGGTGACAGTTAAGTTCAGGGAAGGCACCACCTTCCTCTCAGTCCAATGCTGGTACTGGAGCCTGGGGGGTTGGCGGTGCACATTTGTAGCCCCAGCTCCTCAGAGCGCTGGGGTAGGAGGAATGCAAAGCTCCAGGCCAGAAGGGCGACTACAAGGTGTGACCGGAATACACAGTGTGTGTTTAAATTTAAAATCAAATTCTTATGGTAAAAAGCTCATTGCTACTAATACCACTCAGAAGATTCACCTTTGCTTCAAATTTTTTCATCCCATTGTTCTCACCACTTTCTGAATCAGTTTTGGAAATCCTCTGATGAGTGTCTTTGGGAAGTGCGATCAAGACTATTGTGCTGCCCCTGCGGAGGGAGACCTGACAGAAAAACAGGCTTCTGAGGACACTGTGGTGCGTCCTCGTCCTCATCCACATTAATTACCATATCAGGCACCATACAAATTCTTGCTTTTTTGCAAAGTACAAATGACAGTGGATGGTAAAGATTTTCGGAAAGCGTCAAGAATGATGGGTTGTGTTCAAAGTTAGGAGTATTCTGAGGGAGATAATGGAAATATGTCTTTTACGATAATAATTTTTGTTAAAAATCACATAGTCACTGCACTTTTTACTCACACAGTGTAAAAAGGTGATGTCTCCAAATACAAAGTATAAAGGGCTGGGGATGTAGCCCCATTGCAGAGCACCTGAGCTCCCAGTACTACAAGGGGAGGAGCACATACAGCTGAGAAATCAGCTGTGGGTGCTGAAGCCAGCCCCTAATTCTGACAAAAGATTATTTGCATAATGCCAAAGCATCTCTTCACAAATTGCTTACCCATCCCTAAGTGCAAAATAGTCTACAGTAGAAAAATCTAGCAGATATCGCCCTACCCAATTGTCCCAAGCTAGTGTTTTCAGCAGAGGAACAAAATAGCATCGCGTACCTCCAGACCTGAGAGAAGAACATGATGGCAGATTAGTGAGGCTCCTGCCGGAATACACAGACTATGGGAAGTGCAAGGAGATGGACACAGATCTAAAGTGAAGGGCAGTCTACACATGAATGGGCACATACTCTTCAAAGACACCAAAGTCAAGAAACATCACTACCAGCACCACCACCACCTCTAAAGGTCTGAGGAAAGGAGACTAGCCAGGGAAATAGCTCAGTAGCTTAAGGACCTACCTGGCAAGTGCATGGTCTCAAGTTTGATCCCTGGAGAGAGAGAAAGAGGGAGGGACACAACTAAATGCAGTCTAGGACCTGGGACTGGACTACGGATAAAACTTGATATAGATAATGACTATACTCACTACTATGCTAGCTAACATTACATTTTCCAATTTTGATAATTAGACTGTAATTAGGCAAGATAATTTTCATATCCTTAGGAAAATCTGCATTAAGATGTTTAGGGATAGATGAATATCAACTCTCAAATGGTTTAGAGAAAGAAAAAGGTCTTTTTATTCATCTACCTATCTAAAGAGACAGAATAAAGCAAGCAATATCAAAATGTAAAACGTGGTTCATCTAAATGTAGGACAGATGTTTATATTATTCGTGCCACTTTCCTCTAATTTTATATCAAATAAAAATTAATCTCATTGTCTTTCTTTGCCTATTTTTGGGAGCTGATAACTGATTATTTATAAGCCACAAAGATCTACAACAATAAGAGAAGTAATAGAGCAACGCATACAGTTTGGCCGGCTTTCTTCTAGCTAAAGATTTTTATTTGTTTGTTTAACTTGGCTGAGAGGCCATTGGCATGGTGAGTGTCGGGAGCAGGGTCAAGCACCTGAAAGGATTAGCGAAGGGCACAAGGACAGCGTTGAGGGGAGCCCTTTCAAAGGCTCCAGAGCAGGCTCTCACACTTCAGTGTGCATCACAGTCACATCTGGACCTTGCCAACGCAGGTTCTAATCACCACGACCAGAGTGAGAGCTGAGAATCCTGACCTACCGCATGCTCTGATCCATGACCACATTGAGCATGACAGTTTGAAAACCAGTGCTCAGTTAACAGTTGCTGTTATTTTTGTAGTGTTATTGGAAAATCTGTGTTGCTTATGACTTAGTTCAACAGACACTGCTAGTCTATGCTTGTTTTGTTCTTATACTGGGAGTGAAGCAAGAGCCTGTTCACTGAGCTATATCCCTTGCCTGGACTTTTTTTTTTTTCGTGTTTTAGAACAGGGTCTACAGGGTCTACAGGGTCTCACTATGTAGATCGGACTTGTGATTCTCCTGTTTTCAGGCTCCCAAACACTGGGATTACAGGCGTGAACCACCACACTCAGTTTCAATAGCAGTCTCAATGTCCCCCTGGGTGGGGCCAGCATGGCAGGCTCCGTGATCAAACTCCAGCTGCTGCATCTGCCTAAGCAGGTGCTTTAATCCTCTGAGCTATTTGGCCAGCCTTGTCTTCTAAAAACTTTTAAGACAGAGTCTCAAAGTTGCCAGGATGTCCTAGGTAGGACTTGTGACCCTATCTCGCCAACCTTCCACCAGATTCTGATGGAAGTGATCCACATTGCCCACTGGGAAGCAAACACCTGGTCTGTCCCCACTCTCACTAAGTGCTCGTGTACCCACCTCTGCCCCACAGTCTCTGTCACCCTCTTGCCATTCTGTTCCTCTTGTCCAGTTCCGGATGTCCCAGGTCAGCCAGCCCTTCTGTTCCTGATTTGGCAGTAACCATCTGCAATGGTCTTTCTGCTCACTTAGCACTCTGATCTCCTCTTGGGTGGTGATGATGTTTATCTCCTTTGCAGATCCGTAGGTGCCCTGCCTTGGGTTCCACGTTAGAAGGTGTTCTGTGAGTCTCCCAGCTCTGATTCACCTCTCGGGGTGGCAACAGAGCTTCAAGTGTGCAGAAGTGGTTCTTGTCCTTCTGGCATGAGGACAGCGGTAAGCCAGTGATTAACTAGTAAAAACAGGACCAGAGAAAAGGCTGATGTTTCCTGTACCTCCTTTGAAAGAACTCTGCCCTACGAGTAGTGGGTTTAATTTTATTTATGAGTGTATTATAATTATGCAAGGTGGATCTAACTCTGCTGCCCAGGTGGCTCTTTTTGTGCTCCAGGTGCTAGTACATGTCGTAATAAATGATGATTGCACTGGAAGGAAGAGTCAGCGCATGCGCGGGAGGTGTCTGATTCTCCTCTTCCTCTCCCTGTCTCTTCCCTGCCCCCTCCAGCTCTTTACTTCCAGTTTTAATTCTCTTTGTTAATCCCTTTCCCTACCCTCCCCCCCCTCTTTGCATCTCTGTATCTCCTCATTTGAGAAAGAACTAGCTCCCTACTTCCAGTCGTTCATTCCTGATTTTGCCCTTTATGTACATGTAGGACTTCTTATAGAGGGGAGACCATGTGGTGCTGAAACTTGCGGACCCGATTTATTTCACTGAGCGTCACTGTCTTGAGGTACATCAATTGCAGGCTGATTTCATCTCAGGGGTCAAGCAACCTTCCTACGTCAGCCTTGGAGGAACTGGGACTACAGGATGCGCCAAACCCTTGGTTCAAAATTGTTTGAAAAATCAATGCAGTTCATGTCCTCTTTCTTATTAAATATTCATTAGCACACTACTGAATTTGGAAAAGGCTTTTCAACCTTCTATGCCCCCCATATACATTCCCCCCTCAACTCTCACTGACTTGGAGATACGTATTTCCGAAGAAAGCTGTAAAATGAATATTAAAGTCCTAATATCACCAGTTAAACATTCTTAGGATTTTTAAACAGTGTGTTTTTACCTACTGGGAATCCAGTGGTGTCTATTAATTTTTCCCTTTGAACCACCATTAGCTTAACACCTGGACTTTTTGGGGAGCCTCAGATTGCTCTTTGCCATTCCAATTAGTGGAAGACATAGTCAAAATATTAAAGTGCATTCATGTGCTAATCGAAAGTCACATTTTAATATCTTTTTTACAATTCAGAATTTCTAGTCCAGAGCTACCTTTGATCCCTGACCAAGATAATTCTTGGGGTGAGATTTACTTCCTTCTACGAGAGTTATCTCAGATGAAATATTATATTTAGCAAAAGTCTGAAATATTTTGTTAATGCTTTCAGTTTTTTTTTCTATATAAGGAATAAAGAGTTTTATTTATTTTATTTCTACTTTTATGGATTATCAGTGCTTTAAGATACTGAGGCCCTGAACATACAGTCAAACTATTGGGCTGACATTCATTGAGTCAAATGGAAACAGTTATGATTTTTATATTTTATTATTCCTTTTTAGCACAAGATGTGGCTGTTTAATTTTCCTCTCTCACATTTTAATGGCATGTTTAATTATAAATTATTTTCCTCCTTTTTTATCTGTCTATACCGTCATTTTTTATACCAGTCTATTGGTGAAAAGCAAAGAGATGTATTGAAGCAGAGGTCTAAAAATGAAAAGTTCAGGGAAAATTAAGTTATATCAAGAAAGATGAGTACAATGAAGAAATTAATCTTATATTTATGCATCCTCTTTTGAAAAACATCATGGCAACTAATATAAAATTTAAATACTAAATTTTTCCCCACTCTAAGAGAAAAACTTGGTATCAGAGGAATGACCCCAAGTGCTGATCATTTTCTGCCTGGCTACGTGGCTATGCTAAACAATGCACTCACTTTATTTTCCTTAAAAATATTCATTGTATATATTATTGTGTCAATCATCAGAATGTAGTACTATATTTTCTATTTTGTAACAGGGATATGAGACTATTTCACTTCTCATGAAATATAACTACAAAATGTTGAGTATCCAAAAACTTAAAAAATATTAAATATTAGAAATAAGCCAAGTCCTTGTATAGGCGCTGTTCTTTAGCGAAAACATTCTTATCTTGGAAGAGAGGCATTAAGCAAAAGAACAGCTACAGGAGTATGATGTATTTAGTGAGATATAAAGAGAAGAAGGAGAAACAGGGTTAGGGTACCATGAAGGTTTTAGTGATCCGAAATTTAATATAGACCTGAAGGAAGTAAGAAAGCAAGCTCCAACTCCACCTCAGGAGGAGTGCTCTGCACAGAAGGAACTGTGTGTGCAAGAGCCTGGGGGCTGAATTTGCACATTGGAACGAGTGTGTGGTGGCGCACAGCACTGCAGTGGCTGAGCGAAGGACAGAATGGTAAACAATGAGACAAGGAAAGGGATGGAGGTGGACCAGTGAAGCTGGAGCTGGAGCCGGAGCTGGAGCTAGAAGGCTTTGGAACAAAGTAGAGACGTGAACTGAATTAACATTTGAAAGAATCATCAGATTCAAGCCTTGAGAAAAACAACTGTAGGAACACAAATGTGAAAACAGAAAAAACAATGAGAAAATGCTTGAAAATCAGGTCTGGGTTGAGAGTATCAGAGATGGGTTCGGGGCTCTTTCTCCTGGGCCTGCAGCCAGCCTACCTTCTTCAGCTTTGGTTAGGGTTAGGTTTGCGCATCTGACTGAGCTCGGCTTGTGCCCATGTGGGCTACAGTGATGCATGCACTGCCAGACCTCACTCATAAAACCTCTTGTGAGCTCTCTTTCATGTTCCTTCCCCTTCTACAGCTTGAGATACCAGTGTAGAAGGTGCCAAACCAGATGCAGTGATGCACACCTGTTATCCCAGCACATGGAAGGCTGAGGCAGGAGGATCGTCAAGAGTTCAAGGGCAACCTAGGCTACATCGTGAGTTCAAGTTCAGTCTCAACTGCATAGTAAGTCCTTATCTCAAAAAAAAAAAAAAAAGTACAAGCTTAGAATGTAGGAAGAAGGACTACAGCATAACTTCTTGATTGACACCTATCTATTGATTGAGAATGGAAAAAAAAATCATTAAGTTAAACCACTGAGGTATTTTCATATAGCCTCTACTGTTCCCTAAACTAAGAAGAGATGGGCAGGCTTTCCTTGTGAAGATAAGGCCACCCAGTCAAGGTCTCCATGCATTTGGTTTTGCAGAGGGGCCTGCTGAGAATTTGGAAGTGTAGGGAGAGGTGTGCCGAAAGGTTTAGAAGGAGTTACCACTTACTAAGATGGAAAGTTCTTCAGGGTGGAAAAACAAGAGTAGAATTTTGAACAATTAATGTTGGGATATATAACTATTCTATCATATCAATATTATAGTACCTTTTGCAGAACTAGGGATTGAACCAGGACTTCTTATCCAGTTCTTTGTAATTTATTTATTTTTTATTTTTATTTTTTGGCGGAACTGGGGATTGAACTCAGGCCCCTGCACTTGCCAGGGAAGTGCTTATTTCACTGAGTCATCTCCCCAGCTCTGATTTATTTTTTTATTTTTGAGTTTTTTTTTTTGATTGTCTGAAATAGGGTCCTGCTCTGTAGCTCACACTGGCCTTGAAGTCACTGTGTGGCTCAGGTAGTTTTCAGATTCATGGCGATCTTCCTGGCCTGGCCTCCCGTGTGCTGGAATTCCAGGCATGTATCACCATGCCTCCTCTACTTTGTTGTTGTTGTTTGTTTTTAATATTTTTTTTTTTTAGTTTTGAGATAGGGTTTCACTCAGTTGCCTAGCCTGGACTTGAATTTGCAATCTGCCTGCCTCTAGCTGCCGCAGTGTTGGGATTACAGGGATTCACCACCATCCTGGGGTTTGTCGTATTCATTTTGGAGATAAGGCACTATAGGCTTGGCAAGGATAAATGATTTGTCCAAAGAAATAAGTTTGCTTTTTAAAACTTTTAAATACTTCTGTTAATACCTGTTTGTAGTATCTAATGATGACATCTATTGTGCAGAGTTGGTACAGGTATCTAATGTTAGGTACTGACCCACAAAGTTGACCAGACCAGGCATTCTGACCAGAGTAGAAGAAGACTTACTGGGGACAGCAAGCAGGCTGGATGTCTAGGTGACCAAGACAGCAGCAAACAAAGCAGCATTGGGCTGTAAGAGGTGTGTGTGTGTGTGTGTGTGTGTGTGTGTGTGTGTACGGGGTGTTGGTGGGCTGGAACAGCTGAGGGAGAGCTAGTCTTGGCAGGGCTACCTAGTCTGTGTGTGGGACCTTCAATATTAACAGAGGAGAGTTTCTGTGGATGATTGCTCAGGTCAAAGTCAGGTAGACTTGTTCTGTGTGTTTTGGGCTTGGCTTTGTGTAGGGCCAAGGGGGAGAGAGTTCAGGGACAGGGTGCCTGGGAAACTTTGAGACCTGACCTATCACCTAACACTTTTTCTTTTTTGTATTTTTTAGAGAAGGGTCTACAGGGTGTTCAGGGTCTCACTACTACATAAGACTCGCAGTGATCTGCCTGTTTACAGCCTCCCAAGACCTGGGATTACAGGTGTATACAACCATGCCCAGTCTCAATTGCTGTCTCAGCACACCCTGGAGTTAGGGCCAGTACAGCAGGCCCAGGGATTGAACCCCTGACCCCTGTACCTGCTTGCAAGCACTTTAATCTGATGAACTATTTGGCTGGCCCTCACCTAACACTTCTTATTCCTTTTACTTCCCCTTCCCTTCCACACCACTCCTCCATCAAGCTTTTCATTTCCTTCCTATTTGCAAAAGGAAATGAGTTTCAAGAGAGGAATTTTATTATTCTAGGTCCCTGTGACTTTGCACCTGAATTGAACTCTCAACCACTTTAACACATTCTTCTCTCCCAGAATGCACTTGAGGAGGAGGAAATGTATCCAAATACATTAAATAAATGCAACAAATAAGAACCGTCACAGAGATACTCTGATTTGTCTAAATGAGACAAGGAACAGGAAGGAAAAAATAAAAGGGGAGAGCAAAATGTTGAAAAAGTCTATTATTGAAAAATATAACTGATATGCATTTTCCGTTTGCACTCTGTAATGTGAAGGCTTCCTTCTTAACCTGAAAAAGATGACAATATATCTTCAGGAAGATTAGGAGAAAGATGGAATAAATGTTCTGTCCTTAAGTTTCGAGTAGTGTGAGTTCTTGAAAAGACAGAAGTACCATTAGCAAGACTGTGTAGTGAACAAAGAACTTATTTCTAAAACTCTCTTAGCAGTCCTTACTAGTGAAAGGCAAGGCTGGCTACCAGACTCTGGAATTTCTTCTAGAGCTGAGTGGGAATAACTGGTATAGAATTTCAGCTGAGCTGTGAGGTTAATGGCCCATAGGAAGACTGTGACCTCGGGGAAGTCCCTGAGGAGACCTTGAAGAGGAGGAAAGCGGACTCCTGTTCCAGTGATTCATGGAAGGAAGATAGAAGGGGAATAAAGAGAACTAACATGTGCATTTGTGTCCTGTGTGAGGCCTTCCTGTGGGTGAGGATCCTGGCTAGAAGTGAGCTCACTGCTTTCGTTTTGATGGACCATATGAGATCTTTAAATCTACTTCATCAAGACAACCCCAAGAGGAAGAGGCTGAATGCTGATGTCCCTTTAAAACACACACGTTGAAACCTACTCCCTAATGGGATGGTGTTTGAGGAAGACACTCTAGAAGATGATAAGATTATGGGCAAGCTTCATGAATGAGATGCAGGTATTCATAAAAGAGGGCAGGTAAGCTGTCTTCTCTTTTTGTCCTGTGAGGACACAGTGAGAAAGTGCTGCCTGTGAACCAGGGATTGGCCCACACCAGACACCAATTTTATCCGTGCTTTCACTCTGGGCTTCCCAGGCTCCAGAGCTGCGACTCATCAATTTCTGTAGTCAGTGAGCCCCCTGCGCCATGACACTCTGTCCTAGTAGCCCTTACAGATTCACATTGGAGGAACCATCCCTTAGAGGAAACCCAGCTCCCATCTTGAGACCAGCCAGCATGGCTTGGAGCAGGAAAGCCACATTGGTAGAGGGACACATCAATATAGATGACCCCCCCCATGGCACCCTTCTTCTTCATAGCTTAAGCTGTTGTATAGGGACCGTAAGTGTTTCCAAGTATCCCAGCAAGCCTATGCAGATGTGCCGAGGATGCATAGATGGCTGAGTGTTGAAGTTGGGAGTGAGTTTGCACAGTGCAGGAAGGTGGTTTCTGGGTCGTGGAAACCCAGACTTAGGTGGTGAGTTCTAAGTAACAAACCTGGAGGAACCTGGTGCACTCTGAAATGAGACCCAGTGACCTGCTCCACAGCAGACCTCCTACCAAACTCCTGACAGCTGTAGATCAAGATCCTTCATAAAAAGGTGAACTATGAGCTATCACTCCTCCATGCACAGATGACATCCTGAGAGAGAGAGTAAGGAGAAAGAGAGAAAGCTCCAAGCCTGAGAAGTGACCTGGAATCTTGTGAGTCATTTAACAGAGATGCCTGCAGGGGAAATGTGTTGATTCAACACTGTCTGGCATATTTAACATCTGCCCGCTCATCTCCCCTAGGGGTTGATGTTCAAGGTGAAGATGTGATCAGTATAGAAAAGCCAAGAAGTTTTTATTTTCTTTGATCATTTAATTCTGTATGTTTGGTAGGTATATGGCCTATTCCACCATTGACTTTTTATTCAAACATTACTATCAATATAAGTCTGAAAAGCCAGATATTTAAAGCCATGTGTAGTGTGCTGATCCCAGCTCTGGGGCCTCGTATGGTGGGAACACTGCTGGGCAGGAAGATCAGGATTTTGGGGCTAGTCTTGGCTGATTAGCAAGTCCCTGTTTCAAAAGCAAAACAATGCAATCCCTACCCCACCCCAAGTCAGATTCTCTTGCTTTTGCTCTTGGAGCCTGGCCATGGGCTGTCTGCCTGTTGTTTCCTACCAGTCCTTAATTTATGGCCTCTAATAAAGCATGGGCTTGAACACCCTCTCAACCTTCTAGTTTTAGGGAAGTGAGATTAGAGGGCATCCTGGAGGTCTTCTGGAAGGCCCAAGGGAGACATCACCTGTCCCATACATACAGTGGTCCTCACATCCCCAAAACCTGTCTGCAGAAGCTCTCCAGAGTCACCTCGAGGGGTGGGGGAAGACCTTCCAGTCCCATGTTGATCATGGTCAGACCCTTGGGTTTCAGTGTCATGAGAGAAGCAGCCACAGCAATAAATACAACTGATGAAAGTTGAGCAACAAATAGAAACAGGAAAATTGCAAGAGCCAAGTTTCAAAGTGAAATAAATGAAAAGCTTTGTCATCCAAGAAGACAAACAGAAAGAAGTTGAGCTATTCTGACTCCAGGCAAAGCCCAGAAGTAAACACTATTTTTGTGTGCATGATAAGGAAGGAATTCTTTTGTGATGTTATTTATGTTTGACTCTTTTAGAAAAAAAATTATAAAAATTTTCATGTGTATACTCAAGAAGAGAGAAAAGCATAACGAATCTCAAAGCTCCTGTTACTTGAACAATGAATAATATAGTGTATATTTTAAATTAGCTAGAAGAGAAGATTTTTGAATGTTTTATTCTTCTTTTTTTTAGTTGTTTTAAACCAATTTCACTTGTTTATATCTGGTAACCTAACCAACTAATTTGAAAATAAGCAACCAATGTTTTCTATTTTAGGGAAGGGTCTACAGGGTGTTCAGGGTTTCACTATTAAATCAGACTCATAGTGATTCTCCTGTTTACAGCCTCCCAAGAGCTGGGATTACAGGTGTATGCCAACACACCCAGTCTCAATTGCCATCTCAGCATGGTACGCCCAGGGATCAAACTCCCTGCCCTTGTGCCTGCTTTCAGGCACTTTAATCCTCTGAGTTATTTGGCTGGCCTTAAAGCAGCCATTGTTGAATTCCTATTACACTGTTTAGTGAAATTTTGTATCCTTTCTGATTGGGTTGATGTTATTTGGAGTTCTATATGCTTTGGTTATCTGAATGGCAGATTGTTTCTCCATATTTGGAAAGTTTTCTGCTATTACTTCTGCCCATATTCTTTTTATATCATTGGTATTGATTCCTTCTTTCTCACTGATGCCTATTAGACTTTATATCATCTTTCAAAGATGATGTTGAATTATTTTTTCCTGCATCCTAATTTTTTTTTTTTCAAAACTAAGGATTGAACTCAGGCCTTTGCACTTTCCAGGCAAGTGCTTATTCTACTGAGCTATTTCCCTGGCCCCGTGATTAAGGTTTTAATTTCCTGTATATCTCTTTGAATTTTCTTCATGCATTCTATTTCTTTCCTATACTGCTCATTCAAGAATTCCATCATTTTCTATTTTCCTCTATTTTTTTATCAGTGTCTTCTTTTTAGGCACTTAGTAATTCTTTGATTATAGTTATCATTTCACTTTTTATTTCAGAGATTATTTGTGATCAGATTTCCTCTATATCTTTCCATAGTTGTTTCTTTAGTTCAGACACTATTAATTCAGAGATTTCAATGATTTCCAATTTCTTCCATGCTAGTGTCTCCTGCATTTGTTCTGGGTGGGCTCAGGGCCTGAGAATGCATTTTGCTCCTTCTCTTTGTCATTTTGCATAGCACTGTCCTCTGACCTCTGGTGTAGAGCTTTGGTGCAGTTATTACCTTAGCACCTACCAGTATTATTACCCAAGAGAGAGTATGTGGCTAAGGCAGTTACAGTTTTGTACTTATAAAACTATAATTAGCAACACTAATAATGGGTAGTGATACTTAACAGTTGACAAACTTTTGTAACTAATACATTTGTATTTTAGACCATAAGAGAAAACACATTATGTCTGTGTAGCTAAACAGATATTAAATAGGGAATTGTATTTAAATTAGTTCCCCTACATTCTATCTGATCACCTCCCCTTGATGTACATGGAGTCTTCCAGGCAGAGTAGTTCACCCTGGATACTTGTTTCCCCCTTTCTTGATCAAGAGAGAAAGAGGACTCTCTCATAGATCTGGGTCTAGCAGAGTGTCTCAGCTGACCAGGTCCAGATCGACCAAGTTCAAACTCCTCCAGATGGGTGTAGCATGGGTCTGGCTGCTGTGCTCCACTTCTTGCTGCAGCCCGTGGAAGTGAACCCACTGTGCCCTTCTGGCTATATGTTCTGCTCGTGGATTAGCTAGGTGGGTCTGGCCCTTAGCCTTTCTGCAGGGAGTTCTGCTGCAGGGTTCCACACCAGGCCTGTCTGATGGAGAAGGTTCTGGAAGGCAGGCAGGTGGTTCCCCCCACTCATCGGGTTGGACACTGGCTGGAAGTAGCTGCATGGTTTCTGATGGTATTCTTACTCTGAGAAATGATGGATGTTTGAGGTCATGGATATGCAGACCCTCAAATGTGATCACTGCACATTGTGTGTATGTCTTGACACACCACACAAGGCTCCATTAATATATACAATTCTTACTGTCAGTTGAAATTTTTAATGAAAATAAACAACCCCTGCAATGAAATATGCATAGGGCTTCCTGAGTTTTCTACTCTTTGTGAATAATCTCATTCACATACAATATCTGTGAGAAATAAATATTTGTTAGTTTTGTTAGGACTCTGCAATTTTTTCCTTCTTAGTTCTCATCTTTATGTTTGCTTTACTTTTTCTTTCCTGGTACTAGAAATTGAACTTCAAGGTGCTCTACCTCTGAGCTATGTGAGCTCTAATCCTTTTCAGTCTGTTTTGAAACAGGGCCTTACCAAGTTGCCCAGGGGGGCTTTGTGTTTCCAGTCCAGCTACCTCAGCCTCTTGAGTAGCTGGGATTATGGTTGTAGCACTGAACCTTGCTTGCCTTCTTTTTTCTGTACAGTAGAAGAAAATCACCAAGAGGGAGCAAGTGATTGCTGCTCATGCAGAGCAAGCGCTTACCTTTTATTTACAGCTGCTTATTGTAACTCTGCTTGGTCATCCATGAATCATTACATAGGTGCTTTTAAACTCTAGACTTTTGTTCCTTTCCTCCCAACCCATTATGGTCTTTTTTCCTCTGGTGGCACTGGGGATCAACCTAGGTTCGTCACACTGAGTTAAATTTTTTCTTTTTCTTTTTTATTTTAAGATAGATAGAGACTTCCTAAGTTGCCCAAGCTAGTCTTGAACTCATATTCTTCTTGCTGCAGCCTTTCAGAGTTCGGGAAACATGAGCATGTACCACCATGCCTGGGCTTAGGTCAGATTCTGCTGATACTGTAAACACTACTTGGCTTTACATCTTAGAATACATGTCATATGACACTGACCATTCTGCTACTTCTTTGGCTTACATAAACCTATTATCTAGTTTCTCTTAATGAGGTTAAGCAACAGCTGATATTTATTAAAAATTGACAGCTATGTTGTACAGGTTAGTTTCACAGTTTAACCCTCATACTAACCCCATGAAGTAGGTTTATGATAGCTCCATTTTGCAGATTTAAAAATAGACACATAGAATGTTTAGTAATCTTATCCAAAGGCTTCAAACATACAGCGAATGGTAGAACTGTATTTTAAGCCCACTCTCTCTGATTCCAGATATAAATTCAGTACATGTAAGGACACAGTGCTTCCCACCAAGGTAGCTGGTTTTATGGTATCACAGGCTGTAACATAACTCCATACTTAATGAGTCAATAATAACTAGTTATTGATCTCTCATCTTCAAACAATTTGCTTCTGCATTTTTATTATTCCTTATTTTAAAAATATCCCAGCACTTAGTCAATATTTTGACCCTAGACCCCGAAGTCAATGAGGACTTAGGACATAAGAGAACCTCTACTGTGACATCCTATAACTGAGTTGAGTCCCTGATATTTTTTTGATCAAGGAGATTATGGGACCACAGAGGAAAGTGATCCAATGATTTATACTGTGGCTAAGGAGAGTCTTCTGGAGAGAAAATCTTTTAGATTTTCACAGAAAGCAATTCTGCTCCAGCAATGGCCATGACTCATCCAGGCCACTGACACTGACAGAAGATCTACGAGGTGCTGTGCTTGGTTCCAACATGAATTCTGAGGAGATTTAATGGACCTTTACAGATAGAAAGAAGTTAAAATTGATTAATACAGGTTTTAATGTGGTGTCAACCACCCAGCAGCAAAGTGTAACTAGGCGATGTAAAAGTAATGCCATAATAATATGCCAGCTATAAGAGGTTCAAATCACTAGCGACGTTTGATGCTCGCCAGCTATACCGATGACTCACTACTGTTATGGACTATTGGACTTCATAAGATTAAATGCTATATGCAGGTACCAAATCCTTGGACAGGCATCAAGAATGAAAAGGTCTTCTAAAGAGTTCTCCAACACAGCTTCCCAATTGCAATAGAACATCCATCATTTACTCAAAACAGAAAGAGAGATGTGTTAGGAGCTGCTGAAGCTGGAAATTGATCCTCTGTGGGAGGGCAGGACAAGGCCAGAGCACCTAAAGCAGTTAAACTATCTCAGTCTTGAGAAAAACATCTTGCCTAGACAATTTTGACCATTAGGTAGCTAGGCAACCTTGTTTCTCCTGATACTAACTTTGCAAGAGAATACATAAATGCCCCTACTGTTGTTTTGGGGGTCTTTTGCTCATCAGTCAAACAGACCTCCACCTGACCCCCCAAAATATTACAATTTAATCCATTTGAGGGGGCCAATTCTGTGGTTTCACTAATGGGCTCAGTTCTTGATTAAGGCTTTAGAAAAGGTACATAATATATCCATGGGCTCCCAGTGGAGCTTGTGTTTGTTTTTGAGGTCTTCTAAATATTAATATTAACTTCAATTCAGAAAAAAAGAGTTATTTCTAAGCATTTATGAGGCTTGAACATAATTCCTATTGAAAATGATGAATGACTGCCCTTATGCAGTAGGCAAATAAATTGGCTGTCATTTGACAATTCATTTTCATTTATATGCTCTTTATAGGTCAAGTTGCTCTAGCTCTCATTTTGCAAAAATATTTCTTATTTGTTAGCCTTGGAGGTAAAAGTATAAACCAATATGTGGAAGTTGCTGCTACATGTAGGTGTATACAGTGCTCAAAGTACTAGGCTACACAAAGAAGAGAGGGAACAGAAGGAAATAATTTGCTCAAAGACTAAGAATTAAGTGATTGAGAGAGGAGGCAGAAACTGTTCTTTAATAAAATGATAGCTGAGTATGAATCAGAAAGAGCTGAATGGTGGTGGGTGTAGACACAGGGGAAAACATTCCATGACCATAAGAAGAGGCATAGAAACCAAAGGACTGGAAGTGCTTGGAAACTGCCAACAGTTTGGGCAGGGACGGGGCTTCCAAGCAGGGCTTGGTAGGGGAGGAAACTACAAAGGTCATGGCAGGCCAGCTTGTTCTGAGGAAGAGTCCCGCGAGGCAAATGGCTGCCTCTGTGTTATGCACTTGTGGCACTAAAAAGGATGCTAAGTAACACCGTGACCTGACCTTTCATATTAAGGCAGCTCTAGCAGTGAATGCAATAGTGATTCAGAGTGCACGAAGACCAGATACGCTGGACAGCAAGTCTAGATTTGACATAGCTATCAGCATTGCTAGCAGCAAAGATCACCATGCGTCTAGCACTCAGGCACAGCCCTGGGTTAGACTGTCCTTCTCAGGACCCAGAACACCATACGCTTTCTTCACATATTAGTAAACAAGGCAGAGTTCTCCAAATGCAATGAAAAAGAAGTGGATAGATGTTTTTATGAGAAAAGTTGAAATAAAGGAAGAAACATGCATTAAGAGCTTTACACTAATCTATATTTTTGTGGTAACTCAAGGATATGTCAGATTATCAGACTATAATTTCAAGTTTGTGGAAGTTTAAACATCACAGGACATATTCTAAGAAATGAAATAATACATTATTCAGCATTAAAGTCTGTCTTAAATGATGCCACTCACATACCATCTGATGACACTAAACTATAAACCTTGAAATACCCTCTTCATTTTTCTCTTAAGTTATTTGCCTAGCTAACAGGGGTCACTATATGCATGACTAAAGGAAGAAAATAAATGAGTTTTCAGCAGAGGAAAAAGTCCACTTTTATTCTAAGCCCTTGCCAAGGACGTCATGAATAGTGCCAGAAGACAGATTGCTATTTCATCCTTCACCCATGTGTTGTATTCATAGATTTAACTATAAACCTTCAACTGTTGTTTGTCATCAGCTTTTTGTCAGAAAAATTCATAGAAGAATTGGAAAATGATTTCAAGATACATTTCTATAGGTTATAAATGTTTTCTATTCTGAATCAGCTAAAACATGTTTATGGAAAATTACACTGATCTAAACATGTCTCCTGGAGCAGACTGAAGAATGCCCCAGGGGCCGGCCTTGGGGACTGTGACATCAGTGCTCAAAAAGCATTAAACAAGTTTCTCACAGGAAGATCCCAATTTTGAGACCAGCCCTAGCAACTTAGTGACCCAATGAGACTTTGAGAATAGAATATGAAAAAACTGAGATTTTAAGCCAGAGATTTAACTAAGTACCAAGGCTCTGGATTCAATCCCAAGTACAACCAGACCAAACCAAACCAGACCACACCCGACCAGACCAAACTGACCAAACCAGACCAGATCACAGCAGCGCAGACCAGATCAAACCTGTCCAGATCAGAAAAGACCACACCAAACAGACCAGTCCAAACCAGACCAGATCAGATTATCCTAGAGCAAAAACCAACACTAGGTTAAGATGTTGCAGTGGGCAGCAGTCGCGCACTTTCCTTGAATGCCTCCCAGGAAGCCTCAACCAAGAATTTGTTCACAGCAGAGCAAGGTCACTGTATAAGGACAAAGTGAGAAGGGAAGAACTGAGAGGGTAGACAGGAGCAGAATGGGGAAGCATGGAAGTCTTGTCTGGAAACACAGATGTGTAGAGCGGGTCTTGAAGAAGTTAGTCATTTCAAGACAGGGTCCCTGTCAGAAGAAGTGGGAAAGTATGGGCTGAGCATATTTTCTTAAAGTAGAGGCTGACACCACTGGAATGGTTTTTTTCTTTTTCTTTTGAAACTCGGGATTGAACTCAGGCCCTTGCGCTTGCCAGGGAAGTGCTTATTCTACTGAGCCATCTTCCCAGCCCAAAAATGGGAATGTTAGTACATATCCAAAGCCAGCCCAGGCCCAAAATCCTGCAAAAGGTCAAAGGTTAAATGGGGATTTTTTTTTTCTCCTGAATATTGGTGCCAAAGAATTTATATTGAGACTTAAACCTGATTAATGTTTATTGAGGACTAGACATTTGCTATCAGCTTTCAAATAGCTTACTCTAGATTTTTATAGTGATTTCGAAAGTATATATTAAGTCAATCTATTTTATACTTAGGAAACTGAGTGAGCAAGGTTAAGGAGCTTAGTCAACATTAAACTGATTAGCACAGCTGAAATCCTAGGACTCAGAAGGCTGAGTCAGGAGGATTGCTGTGAGTTTAAGGCCAGCCTGTGCTACAATTGAGCTCAAGGTCATGTCTCAAAAAGAGAAAGAAACAGAAACAGAAAGACAAAGACAGAGAAAGAGAGACAAAGCCAGAGACAGAGACCCACAGAGAGATACAGACAGAGACAGAGAGACAGAGACACAGAGAGAAAGAGTGACAGAGATAGAGACAGAGATAGAGAGACAGAGACAGACAGAAACAGAGAGAGAGAGACAGATGGAAACAGAGAGAGAGAGAGAGAGAGAGAGAGAGAGAGAGAGACTTCTGTGTGCCAAATCCAGGACACAGTCAGAGCCCGAAGGTTGCATGCAACAGGCTGGTGTGGTAACCATCAGGAGGACCAAGAGGCAGCTGGATCTGGAGGATGACCCAGCCCAGCCTGAGATGAGTGCATGTGGATCCCCCTCCTACCCCTACTGCTCTTAGCATTTAGGAAGCAAAACAGATGAAGACAGATGAAGCTGAAAGACAGATGAAAACTTCTGGGTCAGTGGAGACCAGAAACTGAGTGTCAGCCAGTGTGGCAAACATAGCTAGCTTGAGACTTCTTCATACAAGAGAGTTAGGTGATCCTCAGGCAAAGATGAATCAAAACATCTTTGGAGAAAAGGTGGTCAACTCACTTCAATAACAACAGTAGTGGTCGCAGTAGTGCTGATAGGCAGGGTGGTGCAGCCTAGCCAGAGTAGGAAAAGATCCCACCACATGTAGCCCTGGCCACAGTGCTGTCTGTGTGTGGAGGTCTCTGGGCCTGGGAGGTGGAGGCCTCTGGGCCTGGGAAGTAGGTACTTTCATTACTTCCATCATTTTATAGGTAGGAACACCAAGTAGAGGAGCCAATGAGTAATTGCCCAAGTCACACAGCCTGTACCCAGCAGAACCATGATCCCCCCTCATCTAACCTGGATCTAAAATGTGTGATGAAGATGCAACATATTCAGGCCAGGCATGGTGGTGCACACCTATAATCTCAGCACTCAGGGCGCTGAGGCAGGAGGATGGTTGAGGGTTTAAGATCAGCTTGAGATACAAATTGAATTCAACCAGCTTGAACTACATAGTGAGATCTTGTCTGAAAAGGAAAAAAAAAGACACAATGTATTTGCTATTTGGTTAACAGAATGGGAAGAGCAAGGATTTGTAATAAAGGATGGATGCTCAAATTGCAGTTGTAGCTTTTATTTCCTGTGGAACTTTTGAAAATGTCCCTTGTGCAGGTACTCCATTGTCAGGTCTTTTCTGAGCACTCCTTTAGGTCCTAATTATGCAAGACACTCTACTCAAAAGTTAGTGACAAGTGGGCCAGATAGCTCAGCAGACTACAGTGCCTGCTTAGGCAGGTGCAGCTACTGGGGTTCAATCCCCAGTATGCCATGCTGGCCCCACCAGGGTGTGCTGATACAGGACTGAGACTGGGTGTGGTGGTGCTTGCTTATAATCCCAGCACTTGGGAGGCTGAAATCAGGAGGATCACTATGAGTCCAATCTGTGCAGTAAGACCCTGTAGAACCTGTTCTAAATACATAAAATAAATGAATAAATAAATAGTGACAAGTAAGGACAGGCTCAAAGTCCCCGGAAGCTCACAGGTGAGGCTTTAATTATTAATCCTTAATTGGGAGTGTAGCCAGTGCTGTGAAGAAAACATTCAGGTGCTGTGAGAACTTATAAAGCAGGATGTTCCCTAGCTTGAGGCCAGAGGCTGTGTAGCAGAACTCTTCACTTCTATTCACTTAAAAAGTGGAAATTATATTTCTTGCTTCACATAAATGTTATGCCAATAAAAGTGAAAAGTACATTTTAAAGAATATCTCCATAGTGATTTATAAGATGTGCTAATGTCTCTAATCATTTGCTTTATATCAGTTTTTACTACCCAGCAGTAATCTCCACAGACTTCAGATATTTTCTAAATATTAAAATCCTTAGTAGGTGGCCCATAATGACTGTCTGGCTTTTTTGCCAGAGGGGAGGCCCTGGATAGGAGGGCACTGGGATGAAAAGACAAAAATGATAGCCTTCCCTCCCCTACCTGTAGGCAAGTTGCATGAAAAACAACAAACCTGCATTTTATGGACTTCAGTGTTTTTACACCACTTACCTGGATTTCACAAGTCACCCAGCAGCATACTTATGTGTCATTCAAAACTGTTTTCAAGTCTTTACCCTGAGAGTTTTGTTACATGGCCTGACCTTTTTATTTCATGGCTTCAAAAATTAAAAAGTAATACCTCTTAGTTGAAACATTTTTGATTGTATATTTTGTAACCACAATTTAAGTGTGTCTGGAAGTTAGAAATCTCCCAGAGTATTAGAGATTTTGTGTCCTGTATTTTTGAGACTCATATTCAAATTCTGCACCAACCCAATTTTTTTCTTGAAGGTGATTAAATATTATTACAGTGGCTGGTTCTACCTAAAATAACTTCTCTGACTTGGGAGTTCATTACTGTCCTTCCGCTAGGGAAATGCGATGCTCAATTTCTCTGGTATTCACATTTGCGCACACGTATTTCATTCTTTTAATCATGAAATAAAGAGTTCCCTTGTACGTTTAAATGGAAGAGGCTCATCTTTTCTCATTTCAGAGTTCTTTTTATTACCAGAGTAATGCATTGTGCTGAAACCTACCTTAGTTTCAGGGCCAGGTTTATGATTGGAGAGAATAGCACAGTAGGGGAGAAAGAGAGAGAGAGAGATCCTAACATTTGTTTGCTGAAGCCCCTTACTTGTAAAAATCCATTTCTATGTTTACATCCGTCCCTATACAGCTATAATTTTATCAAAGAAAATCTTCTTTGATTTCTTTTGAGTTCCTCTTATTTTAACATATGCACACGCTCAATCCCAGATTTCTGGATGTCAGTTTGATCTGCCACAGAATCGCTCTTTGAAGGAACACAGCCCTGACTTCATTTCATCTCATCTTTGGATTTCCACCAAGCCACTGGGTTCTTTGATACCAAGTAAGGAATGGAAATGCTTAACAGTGCAAAGGTTCTCTTCCTTCGCTTTATTTACTCCCTTCTGTTTTCTTCCCGCCTACTCTGATCTTGGTGCTGGCTGATTCAGGGAAGCATGATGTCAAGCTGCTGCCAAGGTGATGGTAAGGAATGGTAAGAATTTACATGGTTTTCCTTCACAGTGATTGATTCCCTGGCTCCACATTTATCATCTGCCTCATCATTACCAGCTCCCAGAGCCATTGCAGGGTGACCTTGTTAGCGAGCACTGCTGTCTGCTTCCTGCTACAGGGGGCCGCCTGGAGGATGTGTGAGTGCCCCTGGGTTAATGAGGGTCTGAGCCATTGAGTTAGGAGCTCACCTTTCCAGCAATCAGGCCCAGAAGTGCTGGAGAAAGGCACAGGGCCACCCACAGATATGTGACACAGACCAAGGCTGAATGTCCTTATCTTTGCATTGAGATCATCCACAGTAATTGTCCGGCAACCGAAAGGCCTGTGCTTTCTGGAATCCATGTGTCAACCAGGTCACCTGGTTTGCACATGGTGCCCTTGGCCAGGCACAGCAGGCGACAGGAGAGGCGGCCCCAGAGTGACGCAGCGTGGGTCTCCAGAGAGGCGCTTTGACTTGCATGAGGGATTTAAAGCAATTTTGGTAAATTTTAAGGGTTAAATAAAAGAGCTTCAAAGAGATTGTGCACTTGTAGGAGGCCTCAAAGCCTCTCAGAACCTCTCTCTCTATCTCCAAATTTCTGACTCTGCTGCTGAACAAGGACTTCCGTGGGAAAGTTTTGACATAACATTCTAAGCCGGAATTTTCCCTGCATGGGGTCATAACCCATTAGTGAATTGTGAAAATAAATTCAGCGGTCACAGCCAACATTTAAAAAAATGATATAAAATAGAACATCTGGGTTGCAATGAAATGTATTATTCATTGGGGATCATGATAAAAAAAAAAACCCAATATTTCAATGCTTCTGCCTTAAGTAATAAAGTTTAGTACCTTTTTCCTGTTTAGACAAAATAAGCATTTAAAGAGTCTATAGTTGATTGAAATAAATATTTTACAGTGACTGATACTGGCCATGTCTAATGATGCATAGGGGTGATAAGAAATAATACTTGCAACTTAACCCCAGCCTGGCCACTGCATTGTTTTTATTTCAAGCTTCATCTAAGTTCTCTGTGGTGGAGAATATGACTGGTTCTTAATAGAACTGATTCAAGGCACATGTGTGTGTGTGTATGTGTGTGTGTGTGTGTGAGAGAGAGAGAGAGAGAGAGAGAGAGACCTAGAGAGAGAGAGAGAGTGACAGACAGAAAGACAGACAGAAAAAGAGAGACAGAGTGAGTTAATCTAGGTTTGTATGGAGAGGAAAGCAATTGTTAGAACAAGAACTGCTGAGTATGGAGTTACCTCGAGTCCTTCCATTTACAGGATACCTTTAAATGTTTGATCTGTCGAATTATCTACATACTGGTATCCAAATCATGTGATTCCTCATCCAAACGATTACTCACACTCAGTCCATTATAACCTCAGAAGCCTTGCTTTGTGTGAGACTCATCTGTTTCGATGACCTTTGCCTTTATTGATTTGTTTTCTTTTTCCCTATTTTTAATGTTGCCTCTGAGATTAAAGTCATTTTTCTTCTGCAATAGTAGGTGAATGGTGAATTTACTGTTAGGAAACAGAAACTTCAATAAGAGGGGGGAAACAGGGCTGGGTAGCTCCACAGAGTACTTTAAAAAAACATATTTAGACACTAATGAGAAATAAACAATCTTGATCAAGAAAGCAAAGGTTGGGTAGCTGGAACAAAAAGTTATCTAGGTAATAGCTAAAGTATGTAAGCACCTTTACCTAGAAGTATTTGAAGCCATCAGAGGTGGTATAGAACCTTGCAACATCCCTAAATGAGGACATATGGCAACTCCAATTTTGAAGCTGAAGCTAAATTCACAGAGATTAAGCTGCCCCACATACTATAACAAAGGGACAAAGGTTCCAGAGATGTCGTCTGACTATGCTGGCTTTGTCCCCAACTACCTCTTTGTTAAGACTCCGAAATCACTTTACTGCCTCCCTTATAAAATCAGTGCGAACATCAGGTAATACTTCTTAAAAGTATTCACAATTGTGCTCATTAAATTCAACAAATATTTATTGATTGCCTACCACATGGGAGGTCTAGGCTGGGTGCTGGTAAGATACTGCATAGTAAATTGAAAGTGCAAAATAAAGGGCCAACCAGATAGCTCCGCAGACTAAAATGCTTGCTTAGGCAGAACGCAGAGGCCAGGGTTTGATCCCTTGCGTGTCGCGCTGGCCTCACATTCTGGGATGCACTGAGAGAGTGATGAAGCCTGGGTGTGGTGGTGCCTGCCTACAATCCCAGCAGTAGTGGAACACTGTGAGTCTGATCTGTGGAGTGAGACCCTGTAGATCCTGTACCAAATACCTTTAAAAAAAAGAAAAAAACATACAAAAATAAACTATGCAAAGGTAAATGTTTCTGAGGCTCATTTTCCACCATAGTTTTCTGTGAATTCTGTATGTGATTGCAAAAGGAGAGAAAAGGAACATTCTGAGAAGTCCATTTCAGAGTTTTAATGGTAGTAGATCTTTAGGAGTCCATAAAAAAAAGAAAATTTGCTGCCAGAATCCAGTCATTCCTAAATGTTGTTCCTAAAAAGAACTCTAAACGTGATGGCATTTCTCAGCCAATTTACTCAGTTTCATTGCTATACTGGGTAATAAGCTAGCTAATTTTGAAATAATGTCCCATTCCATTGTTCAGGGGAGCTACGAATGTGGTCATAGGTGCAGTCACAGCAGCTAGGACCATGGCTTTCAAGGGGTGAAAGATCTTGGTGAACTTCCAGTATAATTCTTTAGTAATGTGAGTTTCTTTTCCCGCTTTTTCATTAAAGTATATTTGCAGTGCATAATAGATGCATTCATCACGGGGACTTACTAAGTAGGCATATATCAGCCAGTGCTTACCAGAGAAACATTTAATTCAAGGCCCACATAAGAGTTTACAACGTAGGCTTACAATAACCATTCACAGAGTCAGGTCTTGTACTGGAGGCCCGAAGGGCTAGTCAAAGGCCTGGAGCTCACTGTAGTGCCTTGTGTGAGTCTGCAACAAGTGGCCAGAGGACTCTCTATGGAAGGCTGAAGGGTCTGCCCTGAAAGCCAGGAAATGCCATCCAAGGTGAAGGTGAAGACTTGAGTTCCTCAGGAGCAAGCAGAAATCAGCCTTCTTTCTTAGTGTCTCTTTTATGCCACTCTGGCGATGAGTCTCACCAGACTTCTTCTGGTAGGTCTTCTGCCTTTGGTAAGTCCCCTTTGCCACACCAGAACTGTATGGATCCAGTTTAGTTGGGTGTCTTTTGCTCAAGTTGATCCAGTCAGTTAGCACTCACAGAGTGCATTGGTGCATCTTGATTCTCTTTTTCTCCTTTTCTCTTACCACCCCCCATCTCTCCTAATCCTCCTACCCCTTTCCCATATCTAACATAGACTAGCTCCCATTTTCTGTCATCTCTATTTTATTTTGTTCTAAATTATTAACACTCTGGACTCCTCAGATAACAGAACCCATGCATTACTTAACCTGCAGTGTCTGATCCATTTCATTTAGCATCACAGTCTCAAGGTGCATCCATTCTCCTACCAGTGACTCACACTTGTACAGCTCTAAGTAGCTCCTTCAGAACATGCCCACTTGGCTCTTCCTGGTTCTTCTCCATATGACCAGCATCTGTGATGTGTAGTCATAGAGCAATAATGGATCAGCACTTTCTTTCCTAGATAGGTTGCTCCACTGAAGGCTAAATCCATATCCAGCTGGTACAAAGCATGAAGAAAAGCAGAGAGAACTCGGCATTACATATGGGTGGGTAGTTTGGACTCAGATCAGTTGTGCTTGATCTTTAATAGCTGTGTGATTCTCAGCCACTGGCCAAACTTAGCTTCAATGTTTCACCTTTACAGAACACTTCAGCCACATACCATGTGTAGCAAATGACATAATTACCCATATGCTCAATTGTTAGCTTGAAGACAGAAAATACAAATAGAGAAAATGCCTATGTGTACATTTGTCTGATCTCATTTTTCTTCACCACCATTCTAATTTGGTGTTTGCCATTCCTGCCCCCATATGCTTAAATATTTACTACATATGTATTTATTTCTAGGCAATATGGACTATTTTTTGGCATGCTTTGAAGAAAGGATATAAATTGTTTTATACTGTTAATATCCTCTGTCTCATGTTTTGCATGCAACATTCTGCTTGGGAGATTTATTTATCTTTCAATTTTAGTTTTTTCATCTTTGAAATGAGTGCACCAGACATATGGCGGAAGGTTGCAGTAAAGATCTTAAGCAAAATAATGTGTCAAGTGTGTGTGACACAGTGTTCGGCTCATCATGCATACAGAAGAGAATGCCATTTCCTTTCCAGGCCAGGGAAAGAGTGCATAACATCTGTCAAGTGAAAGGAAGCAGCCACTTGGTTTGGTCCACAGCAGTGCTCAAATTCCAGACTGCCACGAGATGTTTAGTTAGTACCCAAATGGTCCCATGCAGCTCAGGCAGGCTAGGTACAGGCATTAGCCTGAGTGTTTTGGGAGAGGGACCAGCCTCTATATTCCACTTCTCATAGTTGTAGTCAATTTCCTTCTTGTTCTTCCAGCCATAATTGGATCCCTGAATATGAAAAGTGGAAGCATAACACCAAAGTGTTATGCATCAAACACTCAGAAAATTCCGGCAATCATCTCTGATGAAGGCACCGTACAAGCATAAACAAATCCCAGTGAAATTTAATACACTCCACTGCATTTTCTTACTCTGTGCCTTTCACATACGTGTGCGAAATTTCCTATTTTTGTTACTTTGTATTTAATTGCCTCTGCTAAAGCAAACATATTGTGGAATTGCCAATGATCTTATAAATATTCAAATCATGCCTTGCTTCCATTGAGAGAGCTTTAGTTTTTTCTGGAATCCCAACAAATTTCAATCAATCATTCACAC